>JAABOM020000103.1:4780433-4793531 GCA_011800125.2 Solanum clarkiae
TTCGACGCTCATCATGGGTCATCCGGAAACAGTCGCGCTATGTTTTTAAACATAGGGGTTAGGCTGCGTACATCCGATCCCCCCTTACTCCGCAATGGGCGGGAGCCTTTATAACATTGGGGTAATGTTGTTGTTAAGCAATCATTTTGTTTCCCTTCCTCAAAGTCACCTAAAAGCAAGTGGTCAGAAGGCAGATGTCTACTTAAACTTATCCCTTTATCTCTGAGTCTTCCAAAACGATTTGCCACCATGCCTAAGTACAAAGTCAAGTGCCTATTCAGACACATGCCTTCATCTCAAGCCCTCAAAACAAGAAGGGTTGGCCTTGAATCAACATGATCCTTCTACAAAGATATATAGTATCAAATGGCTCTGAATCAAACAATTGAGTGATAATTCTCCACCATAACTAGGACACATAGGTATTGTTTCTTTGAAAACCATTTCATTACTTCCACTGTCCTATTTTATGCGGCACCTTTTGACTTGACATGGTATTTAATAAAAAGGGAAGACTCTTAAAACTTGTGTGGTCTAAAACAATCCTTAAAAATTTGTATGGCTTGAAATCATTTCATTAAGGTAAAAGAAAAATTTTAAAGTTCAATAGTTTCTACTTATAATAAGATGACATTCTTTTCGGGACGAACTAAAAAGGAAAGGTAAAATGGAACAAAGGGAGTATCAGGCTAGTGTTTTTTAGTTTCAAGTTTCTAATGCAAATCCTTTAAGTTCTCTGCTTAGTTGCACAATTTTCTGTTAACAAGATGATGTCCCTTGCCATCTTTATTGTCCCGATACAAAAAGTCTCTTCTCAATTTGTCCAGTTTCTTCACCAATTTAGTCGATATAGGAAATAAAGACATAATCTAGGTTGAGAGGGAATGTGGTACGAAGTTAATCAAAATAAGTATACCCACTAAGTCGCTCGAACCCGGGTGTGGGCATCACCCACTCAACTCCAAACTATCTCAAAATTTCCCCGCACAAAGAAGATGCTAACCGACAATGCAATCAAAGGTGGTTTGTCTTCTCCAGATTCTTTAAACATAAGACATCAACTGACACAAGTAATCTTCCTTTTTCTCAAATTTTGCGCCTTAAAGATTACTCCCCTCGAGACTAACCAAGTGAAAAAACAAACTTCTTGAGATACCTAGGGGTCCATATCAAATTGGGTGGAAAAGCGGATTCCTCCCTAGATAGGAATTTCTCATAATAAGATTTCGCTCCTGTCCCCATCTCCATACATTAACAGTATCCAAGAAAAACTTTTTGTTGGTGAAGCAATCCAAACAAATTTTGAATTCTTCAATGCCCTAGTCTAGAAGATTCCTCCTAAACCTAAAATCCCGAAGAACCCCCCCCCCCCCTTCCCTTGCATACTCCATGACCAGTGGACTAACATCTTCTTTTGACCAGAGTTGTTATACATATTAGGAAATGTGATTCTCAAGATGTTTTCTCCACATCACCTACGACCTCAAAAATAATGATCTAAAATTTATTATATCAGGGTGTATAATGATCTAAAATTTATTATATCAGGGGTATGGATCTAAATACGAACACAGGTACAAGGATTTGGCTAGATATAATTCAAATATATAAAAATAGAGTTATATGTCTATATTATGAGACGTTATGTGAAAAACTAACAAGGTATTCTAATGCGAAAATATTGATCAAGAAGAGAATCTCAAAGGAGATATAAGAAAAAGGTCTAACATACAAATTTCTACATACAAGGTATTTCAATTTGTTCAATTTCACCTTAACTTTTGTTTTGATTTAAAAAATCATTATATTTGTCCCGAATTTCTCCATCAAGTTCGGTCAAAGTACACAAAATCAAATGACCAACTATGGTACAGATCCTATACCTATTACCAAAACCCACACTCGCATCGTGTTGACACAAGAGCAGCATTGAAAGTGAAGTGTCCAAGTAACTTAGATTTTTTCCAAAGACATGCCAAAAGCCAATATAGGCTGTTGACATTTTCCCTACCCTGTATCGCAGAATGTTGGCCAGAGCGGCACCTGTACCACCTCTTTTACAGGGAATAGACTGTTTTTCCTCCGATTCATACTCAAACCAGATGTTGCTTCCAATACTAGTAGAATCCTCCTGATATATCTAATTTGTTTTGCCTTAGCTCACAAAAGATTACCGTGCCATCTGCATTAAGCAAATGAGAGATTTATATTTCCTCTCCAATCTTATTGCCCATCTTGAATCCTCTTAACCACCCTATTCTGGATTGTAATCCTCATCATACTTTTTTCATGACAATTTGTAATCGTCATCATACTATTGAAGCCTTAACTGGCTAGAATGAACAGGAAAGGTGACAGAGGATCACCCTGCCTGAGTACTTTTTGGTGGAAAAAAAAACATTAGTTCTTCATTCGCTGGGATTGAGAACCTAAAAGTTTAAATACAGAGACTAATCCAATTCAGCCACCTATCACCAAACACCATATGCCTAACTTAATCAAAGAATGCTCAGCAAGATCTCCAAGGTTACATGATCAGCCCATAACTCCAGAGGCTCCCCCTCTCAACCTTGAGTTCACACTCACTAGCTGTAAGTGTTGTATCCATTATTTGTCTCCCCTTAAATGTCATCCGATGTTTGTTTACCAGGCTGCTAACTACCCTTTTCAATCTTTCAGCCAATAATTTAGCCATGTTCTTATTCACCTCACTTGTGAGACTTGTATATCTAAAGTTCCTTAATTCAGATGCACCAACTTTCTTTGGGTTGTGAACAACATATGTAGCATTGAAGCTTCTCTCAAACACTAGATGAGAGTGGAAATATTGCAAAGTATTTATGATGACTTCTCTTATAGCATATCCCTTAAAAGACTGTAAAGCTCATTAAGAAGCCACCTGGACGGTAAAATAGGCAATCTCCTATTTTTCTTATTCTACATTTTGTATATCTAAAGTCCCTTAATTCAGAGGCACCTGCTCTCTTTGGGTTGAGAGCAACATATGTAGCATTGAAGCTTCTCTCAAACACTTGATGAGAGTGGAAATCTTGCAAATTATTTATGACGTCTTCTCTTAGCATATCCCTTAAAAGACTGTAATGCTCATTGAGAAGCCACCCGGACAGTAAAATAGGGCAATCTCCTATTTGCTTATTCTACCTTTTGTTTTCAAACACTACAGGATGGGAATACGGATAAACTTGAAACTCTTCCTCTCATCCCTATCTTTAGGATGGGATAAGTTATCCAATAAACTTAAAAGCTCAACCCTTATCCCACTCAATGGAAGTGATAGATTATCCTAAAATGAGTAGGATAATATTCTATCTTAGATGGAATCAGTTATTTTCCTACAATCTGATCTAGTGTCACTAAACATGGCCTAAAGTCTTGAAGGAGACCAAAATACTTCTGTTGAGATTATAGGGATACATGTAATGCAACAAGAAAGCATTTGGGATGACAGAGACCTTTTGTTCTGGTTCAACAACTCTAACTTGAGTTACTATTCATATGAAGCTTCTTCAAAGGCAACTTCAAGATGTTAATTGGTAATACTGAAAGATTGGCATGATGGCCATTTTCTACTTTTGGTCGTTCTCGCCTTTAAACAGAGCTAGAAATCACTCCATTCATTCTAGTTACCCTACATCTTAGCATAGAGAGACAACAACTTTGAATTAACTAATCAACATCACATGAAGGGTAAACTACCACAAACTGGATCCTTGACAAGAGATCATAACCATTGCTTCACTTTTTTGCTTCTCCCTGGTCTCTAAAACAACAATTAAAACACAACATACCCCATGAAATCCCTCAATCGGGGTCTAGGGAGTGGAGGATGTACGTAGACCTCACCCCTACCTTTGTGGGGTAGAGAGATTGTTTTCGTTAGAGCCTCGGCTCAAAAAAGAAGTTCAAGAACCTCAAATTTGAATTAAGCAAGCACTTCTAAATTCGAATTGTATGGTAGTTCCAAGTACAAAGAAAAACAGAACAAGCTGAAATTCACATTACATACCCATTGATAAGCACCTTCCTGACTCCCGTCGAGAACAGTAACCCAACTCCCCTTTGACTTGAGGCTGCTTTTGCTCTTCAGAAAATCCCTCACCTTCATATGAGATTTTAGTGATTCAGTTATTCTAAGCATCCGGGAATCCAAAATAGAAAAGGAAAAGTTAAAATACTAATATAAGACATGCACAAGAGGAAAGAAAGCCTGTTATGAATGATGGTCTAAGAAAGGAATCAATTTTACCGCTTGAAGAATCTTGTCAGATGTATTACCTCCCAACTGCCTCAAACCTGCAGTTGCCTAGATATATTCCGCATCAGTATTCAGTATATTGAGCAGGCTAGCAAATCTAAATTTCAATCTTATGAAATATTCTAATAACTGTATCCACTCACCCCAACTCTGACTGGTGTGTTACTGCGCAATTCCATTGGAACAACATCCTCTGCTTTTTCCAGAAGTGACTGCAGAGATTTTGCAGCCGCTGCAGGATCACTAGCAAATGCACTCAAACCTGGTTTTTTCTGTAGTGCCAAAACCAACTATAGATGAACATGTGGTGGCAAGACAAAGCCTTTACACAATATAGGCACCCATTTGCAACAAACTCGCAGGGTACAATCAGCATGGAGAAAATTAGTGTATGATAAATTGTTTTTACCATTCGAAATGCTAATTAACAATGTCGGCTGTCTATAAGAGTTGAGGAATAAGATTGTAAGTATAATGTCTTCATGATACTATTGACTGGTAAAGGTTAAAACAGTAATTGAAGTAGCAGAAGTATAAGTGACGAGTTATTTTTCCTGTATTTTCTGCAAAACAATTTTGCCAAACCAAACGCACCCAAAAAGTAAAACTTGCAACTATGGGCTTTATTTGAGCACCATTTTGAAGAACAAGATAAGCTCAAAATCCAAAAACATTACCTGCACGAAAAGCTCGAGGACATTGCCAATGGGAACAAGATCCAAGTGCTGATCAAAACAGAAAACATGAACCCTACTACCAGAACTACCAGCATCAAATATAACTGCATAATTTCTAGATCCAAACTTGGGTGAAATCTTCCTATTAACTGAGCCCATAGAATCAGAAGGGTAAGTCGTTGGCATTACAAAAAGCACAAAACAAATAAGTAACATAGGAACCGAAATCACTAGTATCACCCCACGATATCTATGGATCTTATCAGAAAAGGAGTCCCCATGTTGTTGCCTGTTGCGTTTCAGCATTTTCTCATGCTCCATTTGAAGTGGCTCCTCCTGTAATAATTCGGCTGCTGATGGTGATCGGTATCGGATCTGACCGTTACCCGACGGTTTCTTGGAGTGGGTTTCTTGTATTGACTCCAGTTCGTTCGTTCGTTCTTCTGTACAACTAAATTAGGCAAAATTGTACAGCAGGAACGGCTGTAAAGGAAAATGCCGCTCCTGTAGAGATGACTGCTGTGAGAAAGCTGGGTTTTATCTCGTGTTTGGGCAATCTGGTTTCGATCCGAGAGTACAGGATAAGCAAAGTGAAGTAGTGTAGTTCAGTGGGGAAGAAGAGGGACTTTCGGGTTTATGTCTCTGTATGTATGCACAAAATGGAGAATTCAAGTGTTGTGACTGCATGTGTGGAGAAAAACAGAACTTGGAAAGCCATTTTGCCAAGAGTGTGTTAAACAAAGAGTCAAACACATTACTCGTACATCCATTTTTACTTGTCCCTTTTACCATTTTAAATTATTCAACATTATTTTTTTGCCTAATAAAGCAAGAGATAATTTTATATTTAATTCCTAAATTTATTCTTATCATTAATTATAATTATTTTTATATTATATTTTTCAAGAGGCAATTTGATAAAATTATATATCATTTACTATTTCTTAATTTTTATGTCAAATCAATAGGAAAAAATAAAGATGAACAGAGGGAGTACATTTTTGTATCATTTTACATGACAGCATTTGATTTAACACAGTATTTCGAAAAAAGATTTTTGAAATTTACAGTTCAAAATATTTTTTTGATATTTATGTGATTATAAATTATTTCGTTAAGAATTAAACAAAAATTTTAAAATTAAATCATTTCTAGTTACAATAAGGTAATATATTTGTTAATATGGACTAAAAAGAAAAAAAAAGTACCGTATAAACTAGGATAGAGAAAGTATTACTTACTTTGTCTTATTTTATGTGACACAGTTTTTTTAGTTCATCCCAAAAATAATATTATGTCACTCTAATTGAAAATAATTTAATTTTAAAATTTTCTTTTTACCCTTATGAATTGATTATCAGCTACACAAATATCTAACAATCATTTTAAGCCACAAATTTCAAAAATATTTCCTTCCTTAAATACTAGTGTCAAGTCAAAGGATCCCGCCTAAAATGAGATGGAGAGTATATGTATTAGCTCTACGTATTAGTAATATCTTGTTTGATATATTTTCTAATGCTATATTAAGTTGTGTATTATTTACTAATACCATAAACTTTTAAGTGTTAGTGGTGCAAGGGGATTTAATGCAGGTATTAACATGAGTAAATATTCAATTGTTCCTCAAAATCTTTTTTACATCATTTTTATCATAATTATTGAAAATATTTTTGTAAATAAACATTGTATTCAATTCATGCTATTTTTAATACACCAAGTCAAACAAGACATAACAAATAGTCTATATATAATTACTGCAATCATAACTTATACAAATATCACTAATACACTTTTGTTAGCATTATTTTTATGAAAAAGAGTCAAAATTACCATCGAACTATTTGAAATAGCTCGCATTTACCCTTTTATTTATTTTTGGGATCAAAACAACCCTTGTCGTCTATGCTTTGGATCACAAATTCCCTTACAATATTATTTTTGTTATTAGAGCTAACATGACAGTCCAGTTAGGCAGTCCAACATAAGAAAAATCTCTTCCCTCTCAATCATTTTGTTCTTCTTTGTTGAACCTATCAATTAATAAAAAAGAAAGAAAACATCTAAAATAGTTCCTCTATTGCGATTGTTAGAGTTATTGTTCGGACTTTGAAACTTCAATTTTGAAGTATGCTTAATTTGTTTAAGGTTGTACATGTGTTGAAAAATCAAGTTTATTATTTGGGTTTTGGGTCATTAAATTTGAAGCTAAAAACATTTCAAAGGTTGAATGATGTTGAAAAGTTCCTAAAATCATTCTCTGTATATTGAAACTCAAAAATGGCTACTCTTTTGAAGTTTGTTGGTGAGAAATTTTTAACTTTTGTTGGGTTTTTGAAGTGCAAAAATTTGAAGAGATTTGACTTTATGTCACTAATACTAAATAAAAATTGTTTGAATATTGCGGTTGAAGCTGGAAAATGACCTTTAACAACTGATTTCTTAATTTGAGGATTGGTATTTAAAGATTTAAGATAAACATCCAAAAAATAAAAATATAAATGAGTTCTTAAAAGCTTGAAAATCTGAAAATGAGTTTTGCGATCCATGACCCCATATTCTAAACAATGAACTCGATCCTTCAATATGCAATTGCACCTCAAACAAACTTCTAGACATTTTGAAATTGAAATTTCAAAGGCCGGACACAATTCAAATAAGAATAGCGGAAGTACTATTTTTTATTTTTTTCTGATAGGGCTGAACAAGGAAGAACAAAATGAATGAGAGGGCAAAAATCTTTTTCATGTTGGACTGCCATGTCAATTCCAATGGAAAAGATAAAGTTGTAAAGGCATCTGTGGTCCATTGTTTCACCCGATAAAATTATCAAAATACCCTAGACGAGAGATTTCTTGCATAATGCATCATCCCAAATCTTTTTGGGAAATATGAGGCTGAAATCACGGTTAGCATAAAAAATTGTGTGTGGAAAAATGATCTTGGTTGAATTTCAGAACAACCGGATTAAACGATAATTTTTTGAAGAAAATAAGCAATTTCTAGCAGGGTGCACGGTACCTCTACGTCACGGACCTGCACTTAATTTTGAATCTAATGTTTCTACAGGGTTAGAAATTCAATCGAAAAAATTTTGTAAGAAAATAAACTGAGAGGGACTAGATCCACAACGCGGACAACGTCCATCGTAGTGCAATAATTTTAATTTTTTTAGGGACAATCCAAACTTCTCCCTATCCTCCTAAACTTAACTCACAACTAATATAGGTCTTCTTCTTTTTTTGGCTAAAAAGGGTTCTTAAACCCATTCCTAAATCTTGTGGAACCCATTCTTAAGTCTTACATACATAGGAACCAAGACTAGGGCTAAGAAGAAGAGAAAAGAGCTAGAGATTCAAGTGATTGGAGCATTAACCTTTGTAAATTGACTGTCATCCTTCATCCCAGGTATGTATGGCTAAACTAAAGCATAAAATTTTTCTTCCATATACCCCCATTGATGGTATTAGAAAGATTGTGAAAGTATTGAGTCTCTATGCATGTTTCTTTGAAGGTTTTCTTGTGAACTATATATTTATGTATTTAACATACTCAACAATCATCATGAACTTGATTTATTGAACAAATATTTTTACATAAGTTAGTTCATAAATCTTAGATATTATTTAATAAAAGATTTGCATGAATGAATCTAGGGGTTGAGTCTAGACCTTGATAGTATGATTGTGATTATGATTGTGATTGAGCATGATGATGATGTTGATAGAATTTGATGGTCCGGAGAATCTTCATAATCAAACTCAAATGATTGGTCTAAATTGATAGTCATCTTAGCGATTGTCTAAATTCCCTTGAAAGATGTGATTGAGAATTGAGTGAATAGTTAATAAACCAAAAGGTTCGATTGTGATAGAACTGATGGATTGATAAGAGTTCTTATGAGACTCATTGATTGGATTTATTGAAAATGATTGTTTATGAGCATTGAGTCTTGGGAAGAGTATTGAGCACCGAATTGAGTAAGAGTGAGTCTAACTTGAACTCAATAACTATGTCGCCAAACGTAGGAGATGATTGAAACCATCAAGTCGAATGTTTCCTTTTGATAGGTCCCTAAAACAAAAGAGGACTTGATTGATTGGATCCATTATGGATCGATTCTCTCTTTACCCTGGCAAAGTATTAAATGATTTTGATAACATTGACAGAATTATTGTATGATCATTGGCTCATAAATGATTATTGTTAGATAAGAGAAACTCCCAAATAGGTCTCAATAGTACTCTGATTGGATTGAATAGTATATGATTGGTCATTTTCTAAACTATATTATGACTTTAGACTTTTGGCAGTCCTTATTGAGTTCCTTACCTCTTGATTTGAGTTATCTGAACGGATGTTATTCTACCTTTATCTGTTTTATTCTGCCATTTTATATATTCGTACATTCAATGTACTAACATCCATTTAGGTCTGCATCTTTTCATGATGTAGAGACAAGTACTAGAGTTCATTAATAAGCACTTCGTTGAAGATCTTCTCCACTTTCAGTTGATTGGTGAGTCCTCGATTTCAGAGGATGCACATTTTTATTTTCTCTAACTTTGTTAGAATTTAGATTGCTTATTTTGATTTGAGATAGACATGGACCTATCATTGTTCCCACTAAACAGTTGATAGAGACTTCATAGACTAGAACGTGGTTGGTTTGTTTTGGATATTGTTTTGGGTTAGTTTCATTCATACTAGTCTTATTGATTTGATTTGACTACTTATAATTGAGATTGTCCACTTTGTTATTCTTTTAGTCTTTCACTGACATGTTCGATTGAGAATGAATGAATGTGACGAGGTCAAGTGGTTCTCTTGGGGACTAGCAATAGTCTCTAATTGTCGAGCACGCTAAGGGTACCCTCCCCAGACAAGACATTCAAAACATAGACGACGAAGATAGTTTTGATCCCAAAAATCAATGAACGATAAATGTGCACTATCTCGAATAGTTCAAGGATAATTTGACCTTTCTCCGCTATTTTTATACACACTATCAAATGATTCCTAAGTGATTATTTAATTACATTTCATTGTGAAAATTGAATTTATTTATTTTTTGTTTCCAAGTGACAAAGATATTTTAAAATTTTGTGTTTGTTTACGAGTACAAATTGAAATTATATTTGACTTTTATGAGCACTTTAGGGTATAAAGAGAAAAAAAAAATACATTTTTATTATTTTTCAAATTTTTGAAAATCTCGGAATTCAACTTATGAATTTTTATGGTCAAACATATTGTAGCTACTCCGAGAAAAAAAGTGAAAAGGTCTCGTACCTCCTAAATTTAATGCAATGTCCAAAATGGATCAATTTCATTAACTTACTTTGCTTGTGTAAGTATAAGATTTATATAAATGAAAAATAAGAATGAATAAACTTGTCATTTTTCCCCCTCTTTAAAATAAAATTATTTTTAATTTACCATCCACATAAATGATCAGAATCATTATACAACAGAAACATTATAGAGGAAAACACACAATCCAAGCAGTTGTTCAGAGAAAAATATAATGAGAATTGTTGAATCCCCAAATAATGTGATCTAACTTACGAAGGAGGATAAATAAAGAATATATCAATCTTGAAAATATTCAATAATTGTCCAATTGTTTGAAAGAAAACTATTAATATACTTTCTTAAAGACGAACTAAAGTTTACAACAATAACAAATGTGGATTTAACATTCAATCCGCCATCCCCTGTTATAGAGAAAGAGAACAATATTAATCTGATTGCTTCCTGAGAGATATTCGGTATCCTCGAGCAAAATTATTTTTTTATTCATGACTTAAACTCTTGATTTTGTCATTTTAAGACAAGTATATGATGTTGAAGTTGGATGTTTCAACAAATAAAAAACGACATATAACGTTCAACAGTTGCATTAGCTATATTCTAATCCAAGCAATATTACGTCTTAACTTCCTATGGTGCGTCCAAGTTCAAGATCAAGTGGAATTAACAAATTCTCTTGACTCCTATGAAAATATATCCTTAAATGAACAATAAGAGCAATATGAAAAATAATAATCATTTAATAAATTTATACTAAAAAGTACTCTCACCTCATTTGGTTTGGCACGGAATTTAAGAAAATAAAGAATATCTTTCAGTCTTTTGGTCCTAAATTAAAGTTATTTCAAATGTGCCAAAATGCTCTTTCAATCTTGTATTCTTAAATATATCATATGAAAAGTTAAAATTAAAGTTTGCAAAAAAGAAAAAAATTATATTTTTTAAATAGATTAAAGAGGAAAAGAGGTAATTCTTTTTAAATGGAGGGAGTAACTTATTAACTGCACTTTTCGAAAATGGTATCAAAATTTATTGTCGCCCAAATTATACTTTTTTATTTTGTATAAAGAAGTCGTTGACTAATATAAACACAACGAGATTAGAGTTGAATCTCATAAAAGAAACCTAGAGTCGTGGTTCCTAAAAAGTTGAAATTCAAACAATTATATCATTTCTCAACTTGTTCAAGCGTTCTCACTTTGCAAAACTGATAACTCTATATGTATTATAAAATCTTTCAACCTAATTAGAAGAAAATCACCCTAAATCCTTTCGACACTTGTGTGTGAATTAACTTACCACCATTATATATATTTCAATAGCTTTCCTATTACTAGCTCAAACTATTAGATGATGGTCGATTGTAAATTCCTATTATTAATTTTTATTTAAGTCTCAACCTTTTTTGTCAATAAAAGTTTAGAATTCAGACAAGTTTCAAAATTTTCAATCATTAAAAAAATAATTATTACAATCAATAATGCACAATGAACAACACATTTTTTTTTTAAAAAAAAGGTGTGAAAAAATTATTATTATTATTTTCATTCTAGGTTATACAATCCTAGTTATGGAGTTAAGCATCCTAAGGGAAGCCCTTCCTTATTTCGATGAAAGCAATAGATTCGCAGACGACAGAGACTCTCACTTTTCCTAGTAAATAGTCCACGTAGCTGACTGGATTTGAAGATAGAGCCCGCTGATAGTGAAGGTCAGTCCGTTTAGAAAACCACCTAAAGGATCCCGTTGAAGAATCATCTTCAGAGTCCCTATCATCCCTCTCTCTCTTCTCAAGCGGGGTTAAGTCGAAAAACTTCTCTATTCATCTATCAATCTCGTTTATGAATGTTATGATGGTCAGGCATAGCCGGAACATAACAGTAATACCCCCAAAATTGGAAGGTTGGGATGAGAAAGCAGTACAAAAAATTTGTTGGTGTAGTGCTCTACGGACATTGTTCACGATCCATGAAGTAGTACACAACCAATAGAAGGGTCCATGGAGGTCACCCAATCTTTTAAAAAAAGAATCAACTTTGTACCATGATAGGGTCTACGACCGATGTCCCTTTTTATGGAACGTAAAGATCCCCGTGAATTGACAACTCTGTTACCCAATCAACCCCATCCTTTTGAGTTCTTATACGACCCGTATTGATGACCATGAGTCATATGGCTCTTTGTATAAGAGTTCTCCCCAGTAGCCCAGCAACCTCGACTTCATGAATCGCTATAGGGTCTCAAGTTCTCTTTACGCACCATCAAGGGCCCTCATGAAAGTGACTTTGCCCAGATATTTTGTTAGGGATAGTTTGGACTTTTTCTATTTATTTAATACTCCATCCGTTCCATTTTATGACACCCTTTGACTTTGCACGATGTTTAAGAAAAAAAGAAAGACTTTTAAAACTTGTGGTTCAAAATCATTCTTAGATATTTGTGTGGTTGAGAATCATTTCATTAAGGGTACAAGGAAAATTTTAAAGGTAAATTATTTCCAATCACAGTAAGGTGACATTCTTTTTGGGACATACAAAAAAGAAAAGGGTGCCACATAAAATGGGACAAAGGGAGTATAATTTATGTCATTTTTGGATTTTTTTTGTTAGAACCCGTAAGTCCTTAATTGGTTCAATTTGGTAAAATTTGGGACCAAATTTAAATTTCTTATAAAGTGTAGTCTTTAAGATTTAAAATTGTTAGTGGGGTCATGTGTGGTGGCACTTTTTGATTAGTTCAAATGGAGACTTGATTGCTGTCACGACCCGAACCCCGGGCCATGACTAGTGCCGATAGGGCACTTGGACTAATCTTAAACCGCAAAGATCCCAA
>JAABOM020000103.1:4793631-4812489 GCA_011800125.2 Solanum clarkiae
TTTTGTTATATTTATTTGATAGAACTTCTATTATAGCATCTTTTAATTTAAAACCTACTTAATTAAAGACTAATTCAAGAGTAAAGATCTAAAATCATTCAATCACTAGAGGCTTAAGAACTAGATTATATTTAAATTTGAAAAATTTTATAATATATAAAATATATTTATATACATACAAGTTATTCAGTTCAAATTTGAGAACTTTCCGAAATTTTTTATAAACTAAAAAGACCATCCCAATTATTCAGAACAGTTATAGACTTAAATAGAACTCCACAATTTTATTGAAAAACTGATAAAGATCAATTTGCTACGGTTTGATTCTATTGGCTTTTCATATTCTTTTCACACCCCTAAATGTGTACCGAATAGTTTCACTCGTTTTGCAACATCAAAAGCACATGAGACTAAGAAAAACAAGACAAAAATTATAAGAGAAGAACGAACTATGCGTTGACGTTTGTCAAAAACTACAAGCTCCCCTTTCATTATGGGTGACGGGGGTACATTTGTGTCAATTTTTTCATGTAAAGTAGGATTTACATAATCCTACTTAAAGAAAGAGAACAGACACAGAATGGAAGGAATTCTGATTGCAGAATACAAAGATGGGAGATACCAAAGACTAATTATGAACAAAGTACCAACCTGAATGCAAAACAAAGTCATTACAAATATAAACATATTATATGAGGAACAGAGACTACATACAGAAGGAAAAAAAAGCCTAACAAATACTGCTAAAGCTCTGAAAGAATTGCAGGGATATAATGTGATAGTTCTGCAGTGAGAGACTGAAACCCATTTACAAGCTGAGTATGAAAATCTTGATCTTCTTCCCCGATCAACCTAAAGTGTACTCGAATAGCACGTTTGCACACAGCCATAAATTCAAGAAGTGCAGCAATAAGTTGCTGTAGCTCCTGCGAACGCAACCTAGTTGCAGGCTCACCAGAAAGGAAAGCAGTACAGACGCTGAGGACTCCACTGTTAACCTGTAAAAGTTTCATTTGTACATGGATAAGCAAACTCCATCAAGCAACCCAGAGATAACATAAATACACCGTTAGATGGAAAAGATTAAGATAAGGGAGAAGCTGAAGATAATCCGTCTAAATGCATAAAATTTGCAGAAATATCAGCACCTACTGACAAGAATCAAGTGATGTACTAAAAGAATAGTGAATGCACAAGACATGAACACTCACTTGAACTGCAACTGAGCCTTGAAGAATCCTCTGTAAACTCTGCAAACGGGGAAGTTGATCGCCTTCTGAGCTTCGAGGTTCTTCAAGTTCATTCCTTAATGCAGCTGTCCTAGTTTCAATCATTCCAATTGCATTCTCAACTGGGGAGAACTCAAGGGATTCTGATTCGGTAACCAACAGTCGATTCACTAGCGCAGGAAAAGATCCCTCAGTTTGCAGAACTGTTCGCCGCTTCCATTGGTCTTCCAAGCCTCCTTGGGTCTTTCCGTTTTTAGTGAAAGGGGTATCAAACAAAAACCGATCAAAGACTCGAGCACGGACACTTCCTGTTGAGAGAGAGAATATCCTTTCCCTTCTGCTTCCTAAATCTTCATCCTCCATTACAGGATCAACTGCAGTTATTTGCAGGTAGCAGACTCCAGGCTGCAACTCATCTGCTTTGACTTGTCTTGAATCAGGAATTACGTGTAATGTAGTTCCATCCATTCTCGACTCGTAGATATGGCTCAGTTTCTCCATTATGTCACCTAATCGCACGTCACGAGGCTCTCTATAAACATATTCTTTCCTATCCAGCTTCCCAAACTTCTCACCATAAAATCCTACTCTATAATATGTGGCGTCTGTGAAAGGTATAGGGCTCGACTCCTGCTCAAGGATGGACTCGTAGATATTAGTAAGCGTTGTGTGGCATTTTGCAAGCTGTCCATATGCCTTCCTGCTTTTATGTACTGGGATCACAAGCTCTAGAATGCTTGCACAGAAATGGAACAACTCAGCCTGATGGAAAAGCTTATTTGCAAGCTGTAAATACTTCACAGCAGAGTCAACTGTGAGTTTTGATGCACCATATCCCTCCACCTCAGCTGCTGAAGCCTCAGAAGTGATGTCACTGCTAACCATGGGGCATATTTTGCGTAATGCACTCACATGATCCTTGCTCCAGACACCATCATTCCTACACACAAGGGCCTGGAAACAGATAAGTATCAGTATCACTGCACAACATATTTCTATACATGTTTCAACTTCTAAAAGTTAAAAAGAATTTTGATTAGAAGATCATTTCATGAAAACATATGCCTCTTGGCATCAGCATCACTCAAGAGCTAGTAGACTTGGTTCAAGCACTCAATATCTAACACAACTTCTTTTAGTATCAGTTTTGGATTGCTAAAAACCAGGCTAACTGTAATTGAAAGTGGCAGGAGAGGCATCAGGCAGTACTGGGGTGATGACTTCAAGCACATCGATAGAGAAGAAATCTATGACACGATGCACAAAAATACTTGACCCAATTAAAATAACCATTCCTCAATCTGAAACTAGCCGGGCCATCTCTAAGAATGCTAAATAATAATCCCCTTCATTTGTACATATTTCTCTGTAACCCTCGATAACTGGTCTTTTAAGACAAATTATGGATTATCTAAACTGGAGATATTTTATCCCTCACTTATCCCTTCAGTAACATCTAATCTCCAAACAAACTAAACAGATTTCTATCAAACACCAAAAACCTAATGAAAATTTCAACTAGTTGTTATTTGGTAATCAAACCTAAACTAACTAGTACTACCTAAAAAGATTTTTCCTTTCAATAAAGATACATAATATTTTAAACTGTTGAGAATTAGACAACACTACATCCAATTCATGTAAAGCACTTTTCTTGGTCATTCCCAGGGTTCAACACAGTCCTAAGTCATGGCACTAATAATAATCACAGCAACACAACACTCAAAGAAGTCATTGAGTAATTCCATCTCTCTTTTGAGAAAGAACTCTATCACCCATTAAAAGTCATATTAAATTGAGAAAGCCCTCCAAATCACCAAGGGATTGTCATGAAAGGCCTACTTCTTTACACCAGATACAACAGCAACATGCCCAGTGGAATTCCACAAAGTGGGGTTGGGGCCACATACAACATGAAATCCCTATATATTTCCAAAATGTTCGGATATAAACCAATCTTGGAACATTCTCTAGCACTGTGTCATATATAAAATCACACATCATATAAGCACTAATTTGAAAAACTTATCATTCATCATATTATAATATTTTAGTTTGACAGATAAAGTGATAAACTTAGCAATGGAAAAAGGAGTCATATAGAATCACTCAGGCTGCATAAATGTCTCCACGATTCCTGCAGAGAAGGATAATTCTTCAAATAAATGAGAATAGACCTCATTATTCTTGCACATAAGGCAACAATTCTGATGGATGAGTTTTAGAGACCTTCTTGCAAGTGATCACTGATTCAGGCCTTTACATGTCCAAGGACAAAGTAGATGACCTTATCTTTCAAGAAATCTAGATCTCTAAATAATAGAGGCGAATAACAACTCCAAAAAGGTTTTGAGAAAATAAGGCTAGAGAGCAAATTTGCATTTGAACCAAGATGAATCTAGGTTCTAAATTCATCAAGACCAGACAAAATTGATAAATTAAAGCAGACACATTGCATTAGTATGAAGTGTACAAAGTTTGAACAGAAGTGATGAGATAAATCATTACACTTTGTTGCATCAGTCAATCAGTTATTCGTTTGATACATTCAGATCTATTCAAAACTAGTTGCCATAGCCCATGCTATGCACGAGCCCAATGATATTAAATTTTTATAATATTTAGTTATACTTTTTATAATAGAGAAAATAGCCAAATACCTCCCTAACCTATATTCGGATTTTCAACCACACACTTTAATTTTACGGACGTCCTATTACCCCCCTAAACTATTTAAAAATAAAATTAGTATCTCCCTAAAGACTTACGTGGCAAAGTGAGTGCATTTCACTCTCTCAAAGAGACTGAAAACCAATAACAAGCATAACAAAAATTATTTTTAATTTTGTTTCCATAAATATATGTATTTTTATTTATTTTTAAATTTATTTCTATTTATTTTTGGTTTGTGTTCTTCTTCATAGCAACTTAGTTGAAAATCCATGGTAGCCACCAAATTTCACCATCATTCATCATTTTAAAATCACTGTTATCACTACGTCAATGTATATAACACAAAGCATAGACAATAATTTCACAATCAAGAACACTATCGACCCAAAATCATAGAGAGCAATTTCATAATCAAGAACACTATGAACCCAAAATCTTCAAATTATTAAAAAAAAAAAAAGTCCTATATTCAATACCCAGCAAATCCACAAAATCTTTTGTAATCACTTGCAAATATTGTAAAGTAATTTCTCTCAAGTTCGAAGCTCAAGCTCCATCAATGGAGTTTTACAGATCTTATTTTAAGTTTCAGGCAACCATTTTAGTAGATAAACTTAACTTCATCTTAAAAAACAATATTTCTTGATGGGTTTTAACAATTAAATATTAACCATTCCTCCACAGATCTGAAAATACAGCCATGTTATTCATCTTCTTTGTTGAAAATTTGATGCAAAACCACTTTAATTCTTCTCCAAATTTCCTCAAAATTTAGATATAAGTTTCTCCCAATATTGTGGTTCTTTGGATGTATTGTCCATTCAAAATGAAGCTCGTTTGTGGTAAGCTAAAATTTAAACTTAAGCTTTTAAACTAACTTTAATGGTGGTTTCAAGCTGCACATTTCAAGCTTGAGCTTCCATTTTCAGACAAACGAAACTCTTCAAACCATCAAAGAATTCAGCTGCTCCCAACTCAAAAATATAAATCCAAAACAAATATAAGATTCATTATTCAAGAAAAAAATAGGCAAATTTTAATATTTTGACCTTCAATGGAGTCTTTTAATAATAAACCAAAAAGAGGAAACAATAAAAAGTAAAAGTAAAAAAAATGACGTGTCAAACGCGTGAGCTTCACTGATCAACAAAAATGTGGTTGTTCCTTTTAAAGGGTGTAATAATTTTAGTTTTAAATAGTTTAGGGAGGTAATAGGACGTCTGTGAAATTAAAGTGTGTAGTTGAAAATCCAAATATAGGTTAGGGGGGGTATTTGGCTATTTTCTCTTTTATAATATGTGGAATAATATTTATATTTCCACTGTTATTTTTTAATGAGCTAGAAAATAAGCTATAATTTGTTTTTGAAAATTAGAAGATAACTTCAAATTAGATTTGAATTTTCACGGTCAAATACTGATTTCAAAAAAAGAAAAATTTATTCTGGAAAAATAAGAATCAATAATTTTTATAGCTAAACCGACAACGTAGAAGGGAAAAAAATGAGCGACCTCACACACAACTTTCGTCTTTTCCATCTCAAAAAAAAAAAAAAACATGCAGTAGCTACAACAATTTTAATTACAAATATTTTTTTACTTCTAATTTTCACTTTTAGTATATCAAGAGAATTTTTTTTCCTGATGTTTTATCCTTAACATTAATTACTCATTTCTCAAATGATTTTTCAAAATGTAAGGTTACATATCAATTAATATAAAAATTATGGTAAAATATTCATATTAATTAATAATTTTAACAGATGTGTAAAATTTATAATGAAAAAATAAAAATAAAGTATAAAATATAAATGAAGCCCACAAGATATTTTTATGGGCCGTCATATAATAAAGGAGAATAAGCAAACACCACATGTAGGAATGTTGATGTTGTGCTGCCTGTCATTCCCCTTTCTTAGATGGTAGTATATTTCATTAAGAAACAAATATTTTCCTTTTAAAGAAAATTAGGAGTTCTTCTAATTCTAGATGTTCTTCAATCTCCATGTTATGCCCACATGCATGGACAAATCTCTAAACCAGAATATAAGGACTCCACACATTTTTGAATTTTTTTCTTAAAAACTTTTTGGGGTCGCATTTTTTACTTTTGAACTTAAAGTAAATGGCACACAACAAGGTTAACATGATCAGCAGAAGATCACATTCTCAGCAGCAAAGAAAAAACAAGCAACTGCAGAATAGATATACATGCTTTAGCAAAATTAGACGATCAGTCCCTTCATTAAGAAAAAATGTTCTACGGATCCTAAATAAACTAGCAAACAAATAAGGAAAGGATTTCCAGCACTAAATTGGAAATGAATAACAAAAGGTGATTTTTCTTGGTGAAGCAGGGTTACTAGTTCCTCTTTCCAACATCACTACAAAAAAAAAAAAGAGTAAGGTAATCAAATCAAGTTACCTGCATCACTACACCGGCAACAGCAACAGCGCATTGAGCAGCTTCAGCCCAAGACTGCATTTCCTGATGAGCTTCACAAAGATGCAGCAGCCACATTATATGCAGATCTGGTACGGGAGCAAATGCCATTGCTAGTTTATAAAAACTCTCTGCAGCTGCATACCTATCGACATTCATAACAGAACCCTGCAGGAAATAGTTCAAGAGAATTACAAGAGAGTCAATGACAAAATGTCCTTGCAGAATATTAATAGTTTGAACTTAAGAACAATAATTAAGGAGGTCAAACTTACCAGAAGTGCATGTTCCAGGCTGGCATCAAGAGCCATAAGAAGAGACTCAGAAAGAAATTTCACCTCAGACCAGGACCAGCGGTTTTCTACTGATCCTTCTGGAACAGCAACCAGTGCATTTTGTGGGAGCCCAGACTCAACTAATAAGGAGGAACTCTTAGCCTCATCTGCCATTTCCTCCAAAGAGTTTCGAAGACGACGAGCTTCACCACTTTCTTCTAGCATTCCATCAGGTTTCATTTGTGTTACTTGAACTTCAGACATTAACTCTGACAATGTAATGGTTAGCATGACTCTTAATCTACCCATCTGCATAAAATAAGAGAACGAGCTCTGCAGATTGGAACAAAACTAAGTTTAGCAATCAGTACATAAAGATTAGTCAAACCAGTAAACTAAGTGAACAGGAACAATAATATACAAACTTCTGCAACAAGCCTTACCCGAATAAGTATCTGCAGCCCAATTACAGCCCTTTTCCTGATATTGTCATTTCGAAACACTGCAAGCCGAAGAAGATGGAAAGCAATTTGTTTTAAGAAACGATCATTTTCTCTTGCCATCAATGTAGCTCCATGAAGTTCAAAGACACTGTTGAAAACAGGAAAGAGTGCTTTCCAGAAAGAGAGTGGTTGATTTCGTGAGAACATATTCATAAATATGGATGTGATACAGTCAAGTTTTCCATAATCAGTAGCAATACGCTTCATTGCAGCAGTCTGTGAGAACTTCTCAGAAACTTCTAAAACTTGAAGACTAACAGCAGCACTCAAGTTCTCTTCCCAAAGTTCCTGAAAAGAAAAGTGACAGAAACTAGTTTGTGACATAAGATAAAGAGTCAAAAGAGTCATTTCATGCTGCACCTGTATGTATCACAAGGTTTTTTTGACTTCTAACCAGGCATAGAAAAAAATCCAAGGTTTTTCAATCTAGGAAGCATAGCAAATAAATCCCATAGAGTAGTACCAGCTTTTGCCTTAGGATTGGATGCAACGATTCCCTTAATGCTAGTGCTGAAGCTCCAATTCGGGAGGACTGGGCTTGCGCTAGGGCTTCTCTCAAAGAATATGGCTGACTAGGAGAGCTTAATTGGGAGTTGACCCGCTGCCACAAATAACCATTATCTGGAGTTCCCTGAAGATGTATAGATCTCAGAAATAGCTCTATCACAAAAGAAGGGAGAGAGATGGAGAGAGTGCATGTGTAACAGTGAAAACTTGTGAGTTGTGAAGCTCAAAAGAGCTGGTCAACTTTGAACACATATGACGTACTCTGACTTCTTGCCTTGCTGCCTCAGACATATAGTGGTTAATTGCAGGTGAAAGTCTGTCAGAATATTTTGGGGATGCAGGCCCATCCCCTATCACACTACGAGAGCTACTACCAACAAGCATGCCATCAGCAGGTTTCCTATGCTGCAAAATATGTAGAATCAACGAGTACCTCAGAGCTGAACGGTCAAGTGACAGACAAATAACACCAAATATCAGCATTCTATAGAGGGAAAAATTTCCATGTTCAAATTATTTCCCACAAAGGTCCAGTGATATGTCCTATTCTAGAACAATTAAATGATTTAGTGGTGTGACAGAACCTTTTCATCTATTTAAAAAAAAGAATTCCCTCCAGTCCAATATAAATGAATTGTTGGCACATTTTTTATGGTTGAAAATGAATGAATATTTCAAAGTTCAAGAATGTGCTAATTATTTTTTTTTCCAAAATTACCCTTCCTTTCAGTGGGGTTTTCAACTACTTTGAAATCCAAATAATGACTATCTCTACTTTTAAGAAGGCTTTGGGAAGAATCAAAGGGGTAATATTGACAAATTACCCTTTGGTTAATGTCTTAAAATATCTCTGGTGTGCCACACCCCAACAATTCATTTATATTGGACTAGAGAGTACCATTTTCCTATACATCACCTATAGTACTTTGAATTTCTTCCTGAAGCATTCTTAAATGTTAAAATTTCTATTACCTCTATCCTAAAATTTGATCAGGAAAGTAACACAAGCCATTTGACATAAGAACTTCGTTTCTCTTGGACGACCACATTGGCAAACAAGTCAATTAAAATCAAAAACACTGCTAATGAAGCACTAATCCTATGGCATGAAAGACCTAAGTTATGTCATCCAGCTACATTATGTACCTATTTTCTAATGCGGCAACTATGTTTAGGCAGCATATCTGAAGTTTTATCATTAAACACATAAAACGGATCTTAAATTGGCTATCAAAATCATTTCAAGGATGCAACCACATGGGTTGTCAAGTATGAACATGAAATCTGAGCTTCAAGCTGAATGGTATTCTGAATGTTAAATGATGTGGAAGTTCAGATTTCAACCTCAAAATGCATCAAGCACTCTTCTAACAGTTTAAAGAATAATCGGGTTCGGGCAATGCTCTGCTCCCAAGCTTTAACAAGTGTTTCATCATCCAAGTTGCGCACTATTTGTAGAAAGATAATCAAGACTTCACGCTTTTCAGTAGTACTCAGATTGTAAAAGACAGGCATCTCATCCAGGATCTGCACACACATAAAAATGTCACAAAGGCAAAGCACATAGAAAAGCTCAACACGTGAAATGGGTATTAAGTGCAAAGTGAAAGCTTAAAGCGAATGAAGAAAAACAACATAATGTATATGCAACAAAAGAAATATATATACACACATACACACAAAAAAAACAACAAATGAGGACCAAGAATTTCAAAAATTGAAACTGATTGGAATAAATGAAGTAAAACATGTCAATTAAGCTCAATAAAATCATTCAGGCGAGTTACTTCTTTAAAATTTTCTGTTCTAGCATTTCAAGCTGCACTTCGAACTGGAAATTGAGGAGGCGGCTGCTGTGGGAAATCTCAATCAAAGTGTAGCTATTGAACAAGTTGGGTCATACCCATGACGAATGTTACTCTCTACATAGTAAGTGAAAAGATGTTGATGTTGCTAACACTAAATCCACTGATACTCCAACTAATCAATAGTTCTCTTTATCTGAAGTAAAATGCAATGACTTAAGTGTATCAGGCAAGTAAGCACACATCCTCACCAATAGCTTTCATTGCTCAAACTGGTCATCTTATACATTGTAATTCACAACCCACCACACTCGGTTCCTGGGTCATGGATTTGGGCACTTATGATCACCTTTCTCCCAGTTGTGAATCAGATGGAGTTATTATCTCAGTTCTCTCAGCTTTGTTATAGTCTAGCAATCTCTGACTTCCCAAATTTAATGACATCCTAGATGATCCAAATTTCAAAAGATGGTATCTAGGTTGTCAAAATTTTCTATGTAAGACTCTGATTTGTTTCAATTAGGAAGCATATCTGAACTATGTTTCTGTGTAGTCTTATCGACAGAGGCAGATCTAGGATTTTGATATTGAGGGAGCCGCATGAAAGATGACATCATTTCAAAATTTACACCGGAGATAATCAATACCATATTTAGCCTGCCAAAAGCTTATTTTTAGACAAAAATAGGTGTTTGATCAATTTGTCGCAAGAAAGTAAATGCTTTTGGAGAGTTGAAAAAAATATTTTTCATAGATATGAAATGTTTTTTTTCCCTTGAAAATGTAGATTTTTAAAAAAATACACTTAGAGACACTTTAAAAAGCTTAGTATTACCTCCCCATGTGGGCTTTCCGATGCAAATTCGAATTTAGTCAGACTCCAATATGGGTACCGGATACCAGGTGGAAAAAAAAAAGCTTAGTAAAACATTAATTGCTTCATAAAAGTAATTTTTAAATTTATTGGTCAAACGTAAATTGATTCTCATCAAAAGTATTTATTTTTCAAAGCACTTTTAATGAAAATAATTTATAAAGATAAGTTGATTTTAAAAATTTAATTAAGCAAGGTATAAATATGTTTTAGCATCAATACTATCAATACGAATTGCTTTCGCTAGCTGGTTTGTTTGAACATTTGAAAAGAAGATGCCAAGGATTCAATTCTGTCCTTCCACAAGATTTTTGTAAAAGAATTTTTCAAGCTTAATTTGCGCAAAAGTTGTTTGGATTGAGACTTGAACTCAAGACCTTGCAAAAAGAAATTTGACACTTTACCATCAAACTACAAGTTCACTTTGTTATTGTGACTGTCATACTTTATATTTATACACATTTTAATACATATATACCTATAAGTATAGAATTTTGATCGAGAGGAGGGGGTGTCGTGACACTCCCAAGTCAATACATAGATCCGCCCCTGCTTCGTTATCGTCGAGAGTCTATCTTACATCTAGTTCATTATGATATTTGGGGTCCCAATAGAGTTGGTTTCACCTTGGGTTAGAAGTGTTCTGTTAGTTTCATTGATGATTACCCAACACTGATTTAGATTTTCTTATGAAAGATTGTATATTCTATGTATTTCAATTTTTTGTCTAGAAATACAAAACCAATTTGGTATTTCTATTCATGCTTTTCATAGTGATAATGCACATGAACATTTATCATCCCAAACTTCAACAACTTATGTCTTCCCATGAGATTCTTCATCAGACATCTTAATCTTGTAATCTTGTTCTTACACTGAACAATATAATGGGATCATCGAGAGAAAAACCGTGCATTTGGTTGAGACTTCCGTACACTACTCATATAGGCTCATATTCCATGCACTTTTGGGGGATGTAGTAGTCATATCTTGTCATTTGACAAACCATATGCCTTCCTTTGTAGTTCAAAATCAAGTTCAAACCTTGTTCTCCCTATCACCACGTGTCTTTGGGAGCACATGTTTTGTTCCATCCTCAATTATTTTTCAATTATTCAACCATTTCATTTTACCAAGTTCAATGTTAGCCAGATTAGTCAACATTTATCTCTTGAGAATGCTCACTCAATGAGCATTCTCAATAAGAGAGCTCGGATCGAATCGATATATGGAATTGGAATAAATTCAACAGCGGATCGCGAAATCTTGGTGATCTTCTCTATCTAATGAATAGGGAGTCCTTTTTAAAATCGTTCACCCGTAACCCAACAAATAAAGTACATTACATAGTCCAGAGATTGGCGACTTACCCATTCAGTGACTTTGGCACTGAACGTTCCCAAAATGGGAACTATCGGGTAAATTCAATATAATAGACGCCTATCGCGTTTATCTCTACAAGTCTATAAGAAAGGTGCGTTCCAAGGTGTGAAGTGGGAGAGAAGGGATGTCACAGTTGGGGTTTTGAATAAAAAGACCTTTTGATTTTTCATTTTATTGGTTTTCATATTGAAATAAGAATGAGAGGAATTAAGCTTTTTATCATCTTAGTGTCGAGCTATTTTTCATCAGGACCTCCCCAACAACAGTATTGTCACCGCAGTAGCATTTAACCACCAAGTTCAGGATGGATCGATGTGGTTCCTCTACGCCTAGGATACTAGAATAACGAACCATGAACGAAGAAAAAGAATTTTTTTTTCCTTGAAAGCCCAGTGAGTTTCATACTCATTTTCTAATGTTTTGTAGGTCAAGTAAAAAAATATTATCTCACAAGTATTTATATGTTAACTTATGGTAAAAAGAAGAGTATTTATATGTTATCAAGAAAAATATCATGGGATGGGATTCGGTGGGAAAGTGGGGTTAGAGGGTGGCGGGGTTGAGATGGTCAAGGAGAGGGGGTGGGGGGGAAGAGATTATGAACTGGCAATGTCACATTATCACTTATGTAAATTGCTTTCCTATTTGACTAAGGAAGTCATTTTCCGTATTTTCGAGGAACTGTTTTTTCCTAGAGAAAATATTTTTACCAATCAAACATGAAAAAATTGAAAAAGATTTTTGGAAAATATTTTCCTCCATACTAAACATACCCTTGGTTGTCATTGAGTATATGCAGTAAAGGTTAGCTCTCATGAATAGTGTTGAAATTTGCTTATAATTACTGCAGTAGTTTTTAGTAAAATAAGTTATTTAGTTTAAAATAAATTTGAATTTTGAATTTTGAATTTTAGTTAAGTAGTTGAGATATTTAGGTTATTTTGAATTTTAAATTATGCACATTTTTTGTTTTAGGTTGGCTATTTAAAGCCCCTCAATGTATAATAAAATCATTGAAAGCCATTGAAAGCATTTCAATCAATTGAGAAACTTTTTCAATTCTTTTTGCTGCCCCATTCATCTTTTAAAAAAACCAACAGTGGTATCAGAGCCTCATTGACCTTACGGGATTTGTGAGTTCTTCCAAAGAACTACCATATTATTTTCAACCCGCAAGAGCTACCTTTTAAACCCGTAAAGGATACTTTTTAACCCATCAGGGCTATTTTCAACCCGTGCTTTTTTAACGCACAGGCTTTTTTGAACCAAAAAAATGGCAAGCAGCAGTGTCTGAATGCCCCAAAAACTTTTAATGGCGAAAACTATCAAATTTGGTCAGTAAAAATGAAATCATATCTTGAAGCCTATGATTTGTGGGAAGTTGTGATGGAAGATATACCCTTACAACCTCTTCTCGCAAATCCTACTCTTGCGCAGATTAGAGCTCATTCAGATGAAAAAACCAAAAAGTTCAAAGCCAAAACTGTAATTCAAAATTCAGTTGCGGATTCAATTTTTCTAAAATCATTGTTTGTGAGACAGCAAAAGAAGCTTGGGAAAAACTAAAAAAAGAATACCAGGGAAGTGATCGACTCAGACAAATGCAAATTTTGAATTTGTAAAGGGATTTTGAATCTCTTAGGATGCAAGAGAATGAAACTATTGTTAACTATTCTAACAAAATATCTTTGATTGTTAATAAAATGAGGCTGCTTGGCGAGGATTTCAAAGATGACAGAATAGTAGAAAAAATTCTTGTGACAATTCCAGAGAGATTCGAGTCTAAAATTTCATCTTTGGAAGAGTCTAAAGATCTCTCTACTATATCTGTTGAAGAATTAATAAGTGCACCTCAAACACAAGAGCAAAGAAGAGCTTTCAGACAAGACAATGTTATTGAGGGTGCTCTTTATGCACAAAGCCGAAAAGAAAAGGGTAATTATCCTCTTTGCAAACACTGCAAAAGAAAAACACACTTGGAAAAATTTTGTTGGTGGAGACCTGATGCAATATGTGGAAATTGCAAGCAAGTAGGTCATGTTACAAAAGTGTGCAAACATAAAAACAATCTTCAAGCAAGAGCAGCAGAAACAGAAATTGGGGAGGAGCAACTTTTTTAAATTGCAGTAACTAAAGCAAAGGAGTGTTGAAATTTGCTTATAGTTACTGCAGCAGTTTTTAGTAAAATAAGTTATTTAGTTTAAAATCAAGAATTGGCATTTCATAGAGGAAGTATGCACTTGATATTATTGAGGTTTTGCTCAATCCAAATCAAGAATTGGCATTTCATAGAGGAAGTATGCACTTGATATTCTTGAGGAGACATGGATGACAAATTATAGGCCTATTGATACTCCAATAAATTCAAATGTCAAGCTCCTGCCAGGTTTGGGGGAGCCACCTCTCAGTGATCCCAAAAGATATAGAAGGTTGGTTGGAAAATTGAATTTTAACTGACTTGACATGACATTGCTTTCCTGGTCAATTTTGAACTTGTAAATTAGTTCTTAGATTCTCCTTGAAATTTGGCGTCTCGAAAAGTAAGGAAAGAAAAATGTGGTTTCTAGATCGAAGGCAGAAGGAAGAATATCGGGCTATGGCAGTGGTGACATGAGAACTAATATGGATCAAGCAACTATGGGTTGAAATTTGGAGAGATTTAGTCGATGGAACTTGTGAGTGATGATAAGGCAGCACTTCACATTGCATTGACTCCAGTGTTCGACAAGAGGACCAAACACAGAGATTGATTGTCACTTTATTAGAAAGATAGTACTCTCCATAGATATCGTCACAAAGTTTGAGGTCAAATGATAAGCTTGCTGACATACTCACCAAAAGTCCAAGCTAGTCCCAGAGGCACAACAGGTATATATGTAGCAAGCTCGTACATATCATTTGTATGCACTAGCTTGAGGCGAGTGTTAGAATCCTTTTGAATGTAGGTTATATGTAAATATAGCAGACATCTTAATTTACTCCTATTGCAATTAGGTAGTGATTTCCTTTCCTTTATGGAACTTACAACATAGTTATTTAAATCTCAATAGCCCGAGGGAATAATCAAGCTGAATTTTCTTTCAAACTCTCTTTATTCTCACAGTTTAGTAAATGTGTTCACCAAAACACTGAAGAGGCTTTACAAAAGAAATTTCTAATGTAAGTATTTTTGAACAAACATGTGCGAGAAAACAGCAATATCAATCAGGGTACACTAAAGCTTATAAAACATTGCTCAATTAGAATCACGAACCTGGCCAACAAGGGGAAAATATAATTGAGCAATATATAATTTATCCTCTAGCTTTTGGTAGCGAATATCAAACTCATGCTTACACAAGAGGACCACCAAGATTCTTGCAGCCTATAAATATAGAAAGTGAAAGTTTAATGTACAGCCAGAAAGCCTGAGCTAGGCAAGATAATAGCACAGAACCCAACTCCCCACAAAGAACATAATACTATATGGAAGGAAATTTTGAATAAATATATCAGCATACACCAAAGTACTCACTTTTGCCCTCATTGACAAGTCATCATGATCCCATGTAAGGAAAATCTCTTGAATTAAGATAGATGAAAGATAGTTCCTGCATATAAAAAATATAACATCACAAATTAAAGTATCCATCAGGCCAAGCGATCAGCAAAAAATGGCAGTGCACAGTGAAACATTGCCAGCATTGTCAACTGGCACGGCAAATAAATCAAAATAAGTTTAAACCAAGAAGCATACAGCTACTGCCATTCCATATGGTTACTTTGGGAAACAGAAGAGCACGAAGCATTAAAAAAAATCATTTTTTTGGCTTGATAAGTAAAAGCACTGAAGAATACTTAAAAAGATGAAGTTCAAAGAACCTTCTTTTGTCCAGGAAATACTGTTCATATTTCAGGTAACATTTTTTATCAGGTAAAGCAATCATATGAAACAGCATTATGGAGGAGTACAATGAAAAGGAAGATGGAGCCAAAATGCAACTTTTAGAAGCAAAAATTGTGTGTTGCTGCTGTCTATGTGGATATTTATCAAGCTATATTGAACATGTTTACACAGCAGATAGTGCAGTCATGGAGATTTGCGAAGAGCGGGAGGCATATTTCATGGGACTTGAACTTCAGTAAGAAACTTACAGAACTGGAAGATGGAAGAGTTCACATTACATGAGCAACCTTAGAAGCATTAAACATCGATCATAGACGGAAATTGCTGGAAATGGGAAGACTTGCACTACCATAGAGAAGTCCTCCTCTAATTTTGCGAAGGAAAAATGAGAACTCTTTGACAGGTAGTTCCTGTATTCCTCTATTAGATCCCTAGAGCACCAAAAAATGTCTCTCTTCTTTGTTTAGACTCAGGAATCCATGTTGAACATTCGATGAAAAAACAAATTTTCGTAAAAGCAAATTTTTTAATTATTTTTTTGGTAACTGTCGAAATTTTATTACCAAAGTGAGAACTCAAGCTCAAAGAAACAAGCACTGAACATAGTCCCAGTTCTGAGTGCGCACCCTTACTCCTGTACTACCCCATCTAACTCTAGCTCGGATAGAAGTTAAGCCAGGAAAAAACTCTAGCTAATTTAGGCTCCTTGGAAGCGCAGTAATACACATCTTGGATTATCAATCTCACAATTGTAGCCTATGTTCATTTCTTTCCTTGGAATATGACTTGGTTCCATTCCTGCCACACTTGATATATGCATCCAGCCAAGACCATTCGGTAATGATAGATTGAGCTCCATTTGTTCCACAAGACGTTCTATCCAAACGCACTCCGTTGGCCAGGCCCAACTAGGCCTTATGATTCCCAACCATTTTAGTAGTTGTCCCCATATCTCAGCTGCTACTGAACAATGAAGAAATAGATGCCCAAGAGTTTCATCTGCCCTTCTCACTGCTTACATTGTGGTTCCACATCGATCCCCCATTTGATCAACCTATCTTCTGTGTATACCTTTCCATTAGCTACCAAGTACACCATAAACACCCATTTTGGAAGGACTGGTTTAATACATACAAGCTTCCTTCAGCTCACTCTAGGCAGTGTACCCATAAACTTCAGGTATATTTGGCGTATGGAGAACTTCCCTACTCCCATTTCTTCAATTCATTCAGTCCAGCATCTTCCATATAGATGGCAGCTTTGAGGATTTTCCTAACAGCCATGATGCTTGATTAGCTAGTATAACACCTACTGTTCCTCCCTTTATGTAGTACAAAGGAACCCACTGGATCCACAATTTATCTTTTTTGTTACACAGGTTCCATAACAACTTTCATAATACAGCTTTATTCCACAGACCTATACTTAGGAGATTCAATAGGAGATTCAATCCTCCTGCACTCGTGGGCATAACATTCTAGCCCAAAAATTATCTTAATATTAGTCAGTCTCTTTCATGTGCAAGAATGCAGGAGAAGATGCAACTCATTTGCTGCTCCATCATCTTATGAATCTAGGTTACATTGTAGATTTTGGAATATATTTGGAATCAACTGGGTAATACCAAGAATCATGAGCAGCTCTTCAGATGACAATGCTGAAAGAAAAGCATAGGACACGACTCCTCTAGAATTCATGTGAAAAATGCTGAAGGAAAGCAATAGAAGTGCGACTGATGGAGAAACGCTGGTGTAGTTATCAGTGGAGAAGTTGTGCTCTATGTACTTGTAGGAGCAGAAATGATATTCCAATTGTCTTGATGATCGGCTTCCATTGGACAAAGTCATGCATGCTTGCAAGGTTTTACCATCATATTTCTTATAAATAAAAGATCTTACGGTTTTCCCAAAAACAAAAAAGTATTAGGAATCTAGACAATAATTAGAGTTTCTAGAATATAGTTAGTTGCAATAGGGATTGTTACAACTATGCAATCATCAGGCATCTTTGCTATCAGTGTCATTAGCCTTTCACACAATGTACCCTTTTCAACAACGACAAGATCTTGTAGAAATTAGCCCCTATTTCAAGGCTTACCCCAGCTTTCTTTTTAACTATTTCCATTCACTTGCACTTGCTCTATCCAGAGGCGGATAGCATTTAAGTTGTATGGGTTCAGCCTTCATAATTTTTAGTATTTAAAATCATTTGTATTAATAACATTATGGGTCAAAACTACTATTTATTGCAATCTTGATAGATTTTTACACATTTATTTATTTTTCATGTCGAAAGTACGGGTTCAGATGAACCCGCAGCTATACAGCTGCATCCTCCCCAAACTCTATCACATGCATCATTTTACTTATGATCAAAGACACAAAACGAATCATCACGAATATAGTTGAATAAAAAGGGTAAATACCTCCATGTTACCTAATTAAAAGGAAGTACGCAATTTTTAGAATAACTTCCACATTCATGCCATCCTAAATATTTTATGTTGCTGTCAAGATAAGTCCTTGGAGGATGCTAATGGTATTAAGAAGGAACAATAACAAGTGTGAGAAGAACCAGAGGAGATACAAACAAGTATCTCCCACCTGTTGGTTTATAGAGATCCAACTTTTTTTTAACCTAGTCATACAAAATGAGGATCAATGATGGATGTTTTTATAAAATGACATGTAGTGATGGACAAACTCAGGAACAGAGTCAATAAAACCCTAGAACAATGGAAAAGGATTTTGGAGAACAGGATCTTAAGATAATAGAAGGATGATAGAATACACGTAGAACAAGTTTAAATAACAAACAACTACAAGAGGAACAAAGATGAAGTGAGATTGGACAGTATTGTGATGCCCATATGCAGATAATTTGGATATATCTAAGCAGTCTTCCGGGAAAATAGCAGGATATATGAAGATGTACGACATATAATCAAAAAAGGATAGTTGAAATGAGGAGTGCTACAGAAGTGTGATGCAATAATAAGAGACCTAATAAACAAAAGCCAAGTTATATACAACAGTCGTAAAACTACCAATTTCACATGAGAATGAATGTCGAGACATGTCGTGGAAATACATAGATAAAAATAATGTGGTCATTTAATAATGGGCAAATTAGTAATAATCAAAGAAAACACAACATAGACAAAGATTGTTTGGCTATGTCCTATGCAGATCTCCAAATTACAAAGTGTAGAAAAACATAAAGAAAAAAGAACACGAATGATTTACGAGGTTCGGCAAGTGATGCCTACATCCTCGGGCTAA
>JAABOM020000103.1:4812589-4827229 GCA_011800125.2 Solanum clarkiae
TTTTAATGATTCTAAAAATCCCTATAATTAAGGAATCCCTATAATTAAGGAATCCCTATAATTAAGGATTCTAACACAAAGGTTTTTTTTTAAATAAAAAAAAAAAGAAAAAAAAGAACAACTGAAATTGCAAAAATTGAAAGAGGCAGATCTAAAATAACCAAGAGGAAATGAGACCTAGCAATCGCTCAAAGTAAATACAAACTTAGCTAAGAACAAAACACTATGAAAGAAAATATTTGTCTATCAACAAGTTACAATTAAGTGGCAGCTGGAATATACTAATATTCACTTACATTAAATCCAATGCTTGTTAGAAGTCTTTATGCTAGATTAGAGACTTGGATGTAAGATAGGGATAAGTATGAGACCTAGACTTTGAAGCTCTTAGAACATCTAATTTTCTTTAAAAGACGAACCATATATCCATGAAATTAATTCCAAATAAAGTGAAATGGATATAGAGAATACATACAGCTGAACAAACTAGCTGTTAAGCAATAAATTAACTGACTTATAAAAAGTTGAAACCATCACAGTTTTTTCCAGCCTCTTTCAGGCTGCGAATTGTTGATCATCGATTACTCTTGTAAGCGGCATCCAATGGGAAACATTGAGCTCTGCCAGAAAGATACTTCCAGTAGGTGGTTTTACTAAAAGGTTCAAAGTGCGAGAAACCATCCCTATATGCTTGTGGCAGTTCTATTATAGGGAATCAAAATGAAGATGCACACATTCAAGGCCTATTCTATGCAGAGTTCTCCACTCTGCTTCTCTAGATGGTCAAAGCTTCATTAACCAGCAACCTTACAACAGGTTACTGATAATAGAGACCGACCCTCTATAAAGACAGAAATTTATTTTTTTATCACAAGGAAAACCCACAGCCACTACTCTTTGGGTGTGCATAGGGTAAAATCCCTACTCCTATGCAATAGCTTATTAACCACACAAAAGAAGTAACCACAGTAGGCAAAGCCCGGTGCAACGAGTTGGACCCAGAAAGTAAATCACTTGCTTTCACTGGCAAGGAGTTTTAAACTTGAGACCTCCAGCATAAAAGTCCACGCCCAAACCACTCGGCCACCCTAAGGGTAAATGTGTAAATAATTGTTAAGCCTCCGACAAAATTGTATTTTTAGTCCTTGTTTGTGTCGTTTAGACACTCATTTACTATATAGTTAACATGTTCCAATCCAGAAAACTTATAAAAGGGATCATTCATGCTCCAACACACTGTATAAGTCTTTGAATATCCTAGTTACAATCTACTTGGTGATCATGTTTCTTTGATCATGATTTCCTTATTCATCTAAAGGGCGTCAGAATTCTTAAGTAGTCTGTGTTTTGGAATATAAGAGTTAATTGCTTTGATGGTCACCAAAGTCATAGAAATGACTCAGTAATTCAATGTTTACCCATTATTGCACAAAATTACTCCTACGCGAAAAGAACTAGAAAATGAAATAAATGGCTTAGTTTCAGAGTAGGTCTAGAGTAATGTTGTGCAAATAAAGAGAGATTTAGCTTTTATAAGAAACTGAAGGCAAAGTCAACAATATAGCACCTAACAAGGTGTAACAATTGTTCCATGTCCCAAAATAATGATGGCCTCTAGTAAGATGCCAAAATATAAATATCTATAATCAATTGCTTCATTAAAAACATAAAATTTATTGGCACTACAAACAACCACCTCAAAGAATTTAAAAAGAGAAGTTGAAAAAAAAATCACAGTTGAAGAAGATATTATGACTCTTCGAATAGTAATAGATGGTTGTGTTTAGTATCATCTCAAGTACATATATAACAAAACAACAAACCTACAAAATTAATACCCTGCAATTTAATTAGAAGAAACATAAACAGACTGAGGTATAGAAACGGCTCGGTTTGTTCTCACCTTTTTCTTTTTTTACTTTTCACTACAATTGACAAGTGATGTGTATGGTGTATGAGGAGAGTTAATTCTTGATGGGTAGTTTGTAGAGAAAAGAGTGATTTAAATTTACTCGGCATGTTCTTAAAATAATGAAGAACAAAAGATTAGATGGTCACACGATCAAAGCAGTAGCGTAAGGTATCATTCGAAGTCCTGAAAATTAATATAATATCAACTCTATATTCTTCATAATCATTAAGGGATACCAACAGCAGAAATTGATTATATGTTTTCCGAACAAAGAGTGCAAAAAAAGAAATTAAAGTGTCTTAAGAATCTGCTATATTTACATATATGTAAAGCTATTGACACTTTTTTTTTTTTTGTTGATGAAGAGGTTGTATAGAAAGGCATCAAGGAGATGCAAGATAGTCACATAGGAAACAGGTGATAACTCTAGAATTTTTTTTCAAAAAAAAATTGAGATCTGGAAGTTAAAACCTATAGCAAAAACTCAAAGTTGTAAAGCTAATGAGAGGGAGCTAATGAAGTCTACAAGGGAATTCACATCATTTACAGGGCAATAGTTGCTCCAGCTATAAAGATTCACCAGACTTTTACATTTCAAAGAGCAGTAGGAGTAGAAGTCCCATCAAGATATCCAATATATACAAGCTATTGACACTCTATACTAGATCCGAGCTCCTAGAACTATCTCGTGATGAAATGGGATGGAAAAGAAACTCCATCTTCAAAGGATTTAATATGCACAAAGGTATATTTATTGGACAATTTAGACCCACACTCAAACTAAAGGGACCATCTGTGCCATTTGCTAGTGCTTTTCATAGGAGTTATTTTGCGGGACAAGGCGTAAAACATTATTGGTATAAAAAAAACAAAAACAAAAATGACTTTAACAAGTCATTTCCATAAGGAAATTAACTCAATATATATAATAAACTTTTAGATTTTACTTTCTGAAAACTGAACAGAAGTCATTTGACCTTGTAGAAAAGATGTTTTATATAACAGGGTAGCGCTATATCAGAATAAACAAGGTAAAGTAACCACTATTTTAAGAAAAGAAGACGATTGAAAATATTGAACATTTACCTATCAGAAGGATCTCGTCCAGGCATTTCAACAAAAAGATCATGATCGCATATAATTTGTAGAAAGGTAAGCTTGCAGTCATGCAACACTGTTTGACACACTCCAGAGAATTTATCGAGGTACAGGGACACCTGTAAATGAGAGCAATTATGAGGAAGATGTATATTATGAGATGGGAGAAAATAAAAATTCGAAAATTTTAATGTAACTTAACATAATATAATATATCAAGAAAACACTAGTCGGTGCTGAATTGAACCACAACCGCAGCAGAGCTGAAGAAAATGTATGTTTCCGTTTTAAATTAAATATGGCTGTGGTATTAACATGTTAATGTAAATGATGTTGGTTCAGCATACCTAATCAACATTCTCTGTTAATTTTTTTAGTCATGATAAGAATTCAAAGCAGGAATCAAGTCTTTCTAGTTAATTGACCTAAAGGAAGATTGCACTGATTGGTACATTCTGGTGAAAAGAAGGAACCACGCTAGCAGTATATAGGCCGAGTGAATTAGGTGTGGATTTATAGCGTTCAGGTCAACTCTAGCGTCCTAGAGAAACATCTTTTTGAGCCAACCGATCTAAAGGAAAATTGCACCGACTGGTATGTGCCCATAAGTGACAAGAAGAGATCCTGTTAGCGTTAGCAGTACAAAGATTGATAAAACATAAAGTCAGTGATATGCACAGCTCTAAATCAGGCCCAAACGTACTTCGAGGGTTCAAATATCCAACCCAACTAGTTTGGACATAGGCTGTTATTATTTTTTTATATGTCAGATATAGTGTTCTCTGCATCTACCATCAGAAGGCATAAGAAAGATTTGTTGATGATGGGCAAAAATAAATTAGTACTCACTCTGTTTCAATCTGTTTCTCGGGTTTTGACTTGACATGGAGTTTATATAAAGAAGACTTTTGAATCTTGTGGTCTTAAATCAAAGATATGTAGAATGTACCAAAAAGTCTTTTAATCTTGTGGTATTAAACAGGGCATGTGAAAAGATTTTAAGTTGCTTGGGGAAGACTCTAATCACAGCAAATCTCCAACCATTTTTCCGAAGACTAAGAGATAAGTAAATGCAGCAGGAATCCAGTAATAACATTATGAAACTGAACCCATATGGCAGAAAGCAGAAGCGGCGGGTACGTCTATTCGGGTTCATTCATGTCCAATAAACTTCAAACAAAAGGAGATTCGGGTATCAGAGTTGAGCAGACAAGCGACGGGAGGATGGGGGGAAGAGTAAAGACAAGACGAAAGCAAGAGTTCCAGCATCTTACTTTACTAGTTTCATTTCCGTATGATAGTCACCCCTTTCTCGCACTGAATTAAGGAGCGAATGAACCTGAATTGTTGGAAGGATCAGAAAAATCCTCGGGAACACATTTGTGATGGAAGAAGATTCCGTGAAGTAAAATTATATTAGCAGATGACTGCTTAGTAGATTCATAGATATCACTAGAGAGGTCCCAGATTTCTTAACTATAAAAATATTGGGCTAAACACTCTTTGAAGAGTCCAGCAGGAACAATGGTGATGGATCATGTCTCAACCATTGACCAGCTGAGTACCGTAGAAGGGTAACATCAATTAGGTAAGACTAAATCAGAAAGACAAGAAAAAGTTTGATAGCTTACCAATTCAAAAACCTGACGAGGCTCGATGATGGATAAAAGATCATAACAAAAGAAAGCCAAACTACTATTTAAATGCTTGGCCAAGCTTAGACCTTTCTTGCAGCGTTCATGAACTTCTGTTAAAAGGCAATCGTACAATTGAACAACACATCTAAATACACCTTCTTTCAATTGCATTGGAGGGACATCTTCACCTGTGAACAAAACGATGAAACATGCAGCTTATCAATATAAACCTCGATTGCATAACGAGTAGTCTAAGACTACAAACCCTAGACTTTGAATTCACATTTTTGTAATGGAAGCCTGGTTATTAGCTCAAAACAATGTTAAGCAATGGTGAAGCAAATGCAGGCTCATCATGCACAATGGACATAGATAGATTCGACTACCTGATTGTCCTTAGATGAAAATGATTAGACTATCATGTTAAAGAGACGCATGTAACTAAGTATGACCAAAACTACCAATTTCCATGGTAAACTTTCATTTTTCATCTAGCATTATCGCATAACATCCCATTCCAAGAAAAAATTTATCATATAGTAAGAAGAGATTCCCCTACTACAACCCTTCATCGCTCGAAAAACCCCATTGAATAAATGGAAAACCTAAAAGTGGAGACACAACATTTTATTCATCACTTCACTTCCCACACCCCGAAGATTTAACTCAACATCCATCTTAATAATTAGATTTACAAAAACTTCCAGGTAAATCATGTTAGAATATGAATAGAAAATAAGAAGCGGTTGCCCAGGTGGTAAGCACCCTCACCTCCAACCTTAAGGTTAGGTTCGAGTCACCAAGGAAGCACAAAAGATGGAGCTCCTATGGAGAGGTTTAAAAAGGATAGGAATAAGAATATGATCGTACAGTCTCCTCCATTTAAAAGGATTGTAATGTAGTATCTATATATAGAGGCTCAGTGTAATAATGTAAAACAACACATTTTAATAATATTTTTCGAGTCACATGGCATCAAAGCCACAATGATATCTGGGAAGGAAAAGTGAGTTGTCGTGTGTCTTTCCGGTGACTTCTCCGATATGATTTACGACTTTGCTTTCGGTGTGTTGTGTGAAAATCAACACCACCATCAAGTGGTGAGTCTAGCAGGTTTCAATGACCAAACCCCCCAAAAAAAAAATTCTTCGACAAAAAACCACTCATGCAACTTCTGAGTTCTGACACTAGGTACACGTCTAACATGTGAACCAGCACTTGAGGCTGTTTTCAGCTAGTTTTTGAGAAACTTTATTTTCTGTTAGGTTTGCACAGTGATTCCGACCCTACCCCACTAATCAAATCCCCAATGGCATCCTCTAGTAAGCACATTGAGTTTTCCGGCGAAGTTTTTATCTTTTCAAATCACTTTTTCAGTTTCTTTGCTTTTGAGTTAAGGTTGCCCGCCCATTAATTCTGATAAAACCCACCAGTTTTCTACAGATTCTGATTGTTAATTTAGGGTTCAGTCAGCTTCGATTTTCCAGCGAAATCTGCATTTCCGGCAATATTCATACACTGCTTGCATCGTGGATCTCAATAAAGTGCTTACAACCTCCTCACTATTTCCAGACTTTCAGAAACTAACAGTCACATCCAGCAAACTCCTAAGTTATATTTTATGATTATTTACTTGCAATTCCTCAATCCAAACCATGTCTTTTGGATTTGCTGTTTTTCCTTCTAAAAATATGTGAGTTGGAAATTCAAGACCTATGATTACCTTTGAACCCTAAATAAAAAGACCAGAAAATCATACATCCTACCAGTCTATGAAGAATTGACAAGTTGTAGGTCATTTGGAAAGATCTCTACCTACTTATAGTTATTGTAATAGGTTTGGATGCACTAGTGAATTATGCTATTATCTTCATTATCGGCCATCCAAGAATGCTCATGTCGCTCAGACTAACACTACAGGTAATGAACAGGTTTATTTATTGTGAGAAATACTGGAAAAAAATATTAGCGAATTATCTCTCTACATTATTCCACATAGACCTAATTTATAAACACTACAATACAGTCCTTTTCCAAGTCGGATACTCCCTCCATCCCAAATTAACTTTATTTTTTAGGCTTTTTCCAATATTCGAAATAGTTGAATTGTTCAAAAATCAACATAAATGTTCGAAATCTTTTCCATATTTGCCCTTTCGTTTATTGCAGTCTTATATTTCCTAGGAGATTAATTACACTACATATTTATGACTTCACAAATGGCAATAGTGGAAAGTATGGTTTAAATTTTGTCTTTGAATGTTTTTCTTAATATGTGTGCATTGCCTCAAAAATTAAGTTAAAATGAGACGGAGGGAGTACTATTTACTATTTCTGTTCCTATTATTCTTTATTCATATTCCTATTCCAATTAGGATTTTATACACCTATTCCTATTCTAACACTCCCCCGCAAGCTAGTGCATACAAGTCATATGTACCTAGCTTGTTATAAATGTAATTAATACAAAAATTAATGAGGGGCTTAGTGAGATATTTGCAAGTTGATCACTCAACTTCACAAAATTTACAATCAATATCAATGTGCTTAGTCTTCTCATGAAATAATGGTTGTTATGCATAATTCTAGTCAATCTAAATGTGCTTAGTCTTCTCATGAAATACTGGATTTGATGCATAATGTCGATAAAACAGAAGCGTGATAAATTCCTAATTTGCACTATTAAACTTTCCAAACCAAGCTCAGAAGACCGTTTCATACCATAGTGACTTACACAATTGACATACAAAGCTACCTGACTCCCCCCGAGAAACAAAATCAAGTGGTTGCTCCACACAGACTTCTTCTCGAGATCATCATGGAGAAAAACTTTCTTAATGTCCAACTGATAATAAGGACAATGGAGAATGACAACCGTAGATAAAAAAAGGGACATGCTATTTTTAGCCATGTGATTTAAAAAATCACTCTAATCCAGATTCCCGCCCAAATATCTGAGTATATCCTTTTTTCTGCGAAAAAGTATTCTGAAACAAAAAACAAAAAGAAGACCCTCCAAAAAACTAGATATGTCGAAAACAATGCAATGATCATCGGAAAGTGCTTGAAATCTAGTATAAAACATAGATATAGTCTCGAAATCAAGAGCTGAGCAGACCTTAAACAGGAAAGTCACCATAAAATTGGTGAGAACACGCTCATGCATCGGATTATTAGATTTGATGATTGAAAGTGGTCATAATCTGAGAAAAAACCATATGGGTAGGATTGGTATGATGGTACGATCCTATGCAAATTAGATTTGAGGAGTCACTGGAAAGACGCATGAAATCACGCAAATCATGTTTGAAGAGTCACCAAAAAGACACGATGCTATGCAACTCAAATATGAAAAAGTAGTCCGAAAAAACTTACGGTACTAAACAAATAGAATATGAGTAGTAGTCTGGAGAGATGCACGGTCCTACGCAAATCAAATATGAGAAAGTAGTCAACGATAAGATGGCACGGTGCTACACATTAAATATGTAAAAGTAGTCACCGGAAAAATGGTGTGAGGTTACACAAATTAGATATAAGAAAGTAGACATCAGAAAGCTGGTATGGTGCTATAAAAATACTGACATTATATGGGGTTCAGACAAATAGTCCAAGAAAGTCACTGGAAATTGATGCAAAGTGACTTTTCTAATTGAGTTTTCTTCCCTTGAATATGAGATTCATACATATATCATTGTCCCTACTTTTGTTAACATAACCAATGGCCAGACAGGCAGCATATATGGGTAATAACCGCCTACCGACAGCTTAAGATCTTTGACTCTATACCAAGATCGTAGAGACTCTGATACAATGTAAGAAATATTAGAGAAGAATTTATTATTAAATTGTGTCTTTACATTAATACATAGAGACTTAATTTATAGACACTACAATACAGTCCTTTTCCAAGTAGGATACTACCTTACTATTTCTATTCCTATTATTATTCCTATTCCTATTCCTATTCTAAGTAGGATTGTATATACCTATTCCTATGCTAACTTCATCAATAGGGGAATTTAATAAATGACATCAATATCGAGCGAGTAACCAGGCATCTCCATAAGATGGCTCAGTTATTTTGCCTAATAGTTTCTTTGATGGTAATTCTTCGCAAGTGTTTCAGAGTCTCATAACCTTGGACCATAGGTTATGGACTCAACTGTATAATCATAATTCTGGTGATATATCAACAACAACATTGCCCCAATGCCTCAAAGGCTCCCTCCCATTGCGGGGTAAAGGGAGGTCGGATGTACGCAGCCTGACCCCTATGTTTAAAAAACATAGGGCGACTGTTTCTAGATGACCCATGATGAGCGTCGAAAGTTGCATTGACTAACTTCTACTTCACAATTGAAAGAAGCGCAGACAATTTAAAGAGCCATTTTGGTTTATTCCATCATACCCCAAAGCCAAAAAATAGTGAATCTTTGGCTCCATCCGAGATTGATGGAAATAATTCTGGTGATATATCACTTTGTCAAATACTATTTATTCATAGTCTTTTCATGTTATTACTTAAAGTCAACGGGATCCAAACAAAAGCAGAAAGAGTTGAAAAGTTAATCCCCTATCCTCTGTCATTCTAAACTCTATTCTTAATGTCCTCAGTTGTCCATTTAATCTTGACTTTGTCAGTCATTTGACCCGTGCCCTAAATTGTGCGATAGTATTTGTTGAAGTTTATTTCATTATGCATGACCACAGTACGAGACTGGCAACAGGACTTAAATCACAAGGTCTCTACAATCTTACCTCTCCATATTCCTCTCTAGCATGTCCAGCTATGGAGCCTCCAAGACTTGGTTTACCACTGTTTGGGACATCCCAATTTATTCAAGAAACAAGAACTCATATTTTTAGAAGAAAACATGAAACAACTCCTAAGATGCTTTATCTTTACAATTTTGAAGCCCGTCATACAGTGCAATCCGAGCTCCAAGCTATCAAGAATCGTATCATCAACATTCCCTAGTTACCTAATATGATATCATGGTCAGAGGATCATCTCCCGCCTAAAAAGGTTGTGTGGTGTAGGAAGAAATGAGATCAGGTTAAAAGTTTCACTATCCAACCGGTCATTTTGAGTTCTACAACCCTTTTTCCCAATTTGAGACTTTCTATTGGTTCATTTGATGAGCGATGCCTTGGGAGTATGGGTGGCATGGCTCCGGAAGAACTCGGAGTATTTTGGAGCAATGAAACTTGAATTAGTGGTCTTAGAAGTTTGTAGAGTTGACCAAAGTCAACAATTTGAGTAAACGAGCTTAGATTCATTATTTATAGGTTCTGATAGGTCTGCATGATGAATTTGAAGTTGTCTATAAAATTTCAGTGGTAACCGATATTGTTTAGTTAGGTTTTTGCAGTAGTTTGCAATGTGGTGGCTTTTAGGCATCATCCATCTTATTTTGTGTATGTGAGGTCCAAAAATGAGAATTCGATTGTTGGAAAAAGTTTACAATGACGTTCAAACGCGATCTACAATTTATTATTTCATTCCAATGAGTTTCGGAAACGTTTTGAATGTGTTTTGATGTTGTTTTGAGCATAAAAGTGTAACAACCCAAAGGTCCGATTTCAGGACTTGGGACCATCAGAATTCAATTTTGAGACTTCAGGAGTTCGATTATGACTTATAGCATTGATCTGAAAAGTTTGGTGTAATTCCAATAAATCTCACTCGAGCGGATTCAGAATCCCACTGAGTGAATGAGCTTAGAATCATGGTTTGAAAGTTCCAATAGGTTCATATGATGATTTAGAACTTTGGATGGATCCCTAGGGGTTCGAGAGTGATTCGGACGTTTAAGTTGAAAACTAATTATTTTGAAGATTAATGAATTGATCACAGTCAAATATGTGTTGAGATGACCTCAAAATGGTGATTTAAGAGTTCCACAGGTTCGCAGGGTGATTTGAGAGTTCCACAAGTTCGTAGGGTGATTTGAGAGTTCCACAGGTTCATAGGATGATTTGGAGTGATTTGGATGTTGGTTGCATCCGGAGGGGCTCAGGTGAGTTTTGGCGTATTTGAAGCAAGTTTTGAAATATTTAAAGTGCTAAATTCTGATTTGCTTTGCGCCCAACTTCACAAGACTGCTCTTAATCTATAAGGAATTTGGAGATGATATAAAAATGAAAGTTGTAGACCTTTTGAGTCTAGTTTCCAGCTCTTCAAATTACGCAACTGTGGAGTGCACAGACATATCTGGTTTATAGTTTCTGACTAGGAGGAATTTGGGTTGAGCTGCTTGACTAATCCACAACTAGGGGTCCACCTATCTTTATCTCACACTGTCTTTCTTTATTTTTCAGACTATTTTTATTTTCTATGAGAAATTTTTTTTAAAAAAAAAAATTGAGAAGGTAATATTTTTTGTGCAACTTTTTGCTGCATAAAAACTCCAGCTTTCCATACTTCTATTTTGGTATTGCTAGTTGCTCTTGCACTCGCATCACCAGATTATGGGATTGTATGCATGATTTCCACACTTGGTACTACTGAGACACCTTTATAACTTATAATTGCTTCTTATACTTTACCTCATAAGTCTAATAAATGGAATTGGAATAAAAACTGGAATTGGTTTACCTCCTGGGTTGTGGTGTAGGTGCCATCACGGCAAAGGGGAAGTTGGGTCATGCAAAAAGACCAGCCAATTAAGATCACTAATGGATTTAAAAAGCACCACAACTGTTTATCCTTAATCACATGCAAAAGGTCAGTTTTCTTCGTTATCATAATTTCCTCATTGGTAGGAATATACTAGGTATGTTGTTGTTGACTGAGTAGAAGGACAACAATGAATACAGCTGTTATATAAAGACCTTAATGAATGCACTTTTCAGATGAGAATTTTAAGGAGAAGCATGATTAGATGATTACAAATGGATATGGTAATAACAACGACAATAGTAACATGCAAATGGGCAATTACCTGATGGAAGATTGTGATAGAAGGATCGAGCTTGCTCCAGTGCCATTGACTTGACAATTAACTCAAGAAAGAACCAAGCCATCGCCAGGACATCATCATAGACAGGGCCAACACGGTATCCTTTTGCCTGTAACAGAAACTAAAGTAGTTAAGACATAAAAATGCAGAAAACTCAAAGAACTGAATGGTTCTGTAATTTCCAAGCGTTCAAACGTCATGTAAATGAGTTTTTTCCTGTGGCACTAATATATTTATTATCCAATATCCAGTAAACTAGGCTAACAATAACATACAGAACATGATATACGCAGATCCAACGCATACCTACTAAACGGGAGTCTTAATAATGCAGGAGAATCTTGCAGAAAACATTCTGATTTGATAGACCCCTGCTAGACCCCTCTGAGTTTTCCGTGTTTCCTTGATGCTGTCAATGTTATGTATAACCAACAAGCCTTATCTTTCGGTCCTAGTCGATATGTATGAACCATGTAACGGTGCTAGGTCAAGCCTTCAGTGAAGTATCGCTTATAAATATACTGCCAGGGGGTTCTTTCTGTTTTACTGGATGAAGAGTTCTATGCCTTTTACGCTTCTGAACCTAGAAGCAATAATATACTTTTTAGTTTCTCTTCATTTCTTTCTGAAAGTTGCTTTTCCTTTCAGATTCTGCACTTAAATCTCCATATTTCAGCTACTATGAAAGAAGATTTTCGAACCTTGAAATCCAACAGTTCCACTCAAAACACATTATAAATATTCATAATATATGTGGTTAACTAGCTATGCTACTTTACCTCAAATTCCATCCAGATATAACCCCAATTGACAGACTGGATACCTTATATTGACTGGAAAACAAAAGGATGGTGGGGCCAAATTGTTGAGAGTGTTCTATTGAGTGAGTAGAGAAACCTTCATTCACCGATTTCTCCTCATCCGTGACAGTACCATCTTCTCTAGATATATCACTCTCTTCTATTTAGTAGATTAACAGCTTTTGTAGACGATGGTTTTCCGGGGTATGGTATGGTATGGCTAGTAAGAGAACCACGTTTGTTTTAATTGTTTCATTAATTACATGGTATGGGGTATGGTTTGGTTTCATGGTTTTGCAACCACGAAAGTCACTTTTTGAAACCACCAATTTGGTGGTATCCCATAGTTCTCTTAATTTTTTCCAACTATATCCTTACTTAAATAATAGTTCTAATTTATCCTTTATTCTTTATTAAACTTTAATATATCTACTATTTTTGTATTACTCATTTTCCTCTGCATCAATTTTTTAAGCTTCTCTTCCACCTCCCATCTTTTTTCCCACGTTTCAGTTTACTTTTTGAGGTTCGTTTTTTAAAATTTCTTACTTTTTTTTTTCTTGTGTTGTTTGAATGGACTGGAGATATCTTAGCTTGTTTCCCTACCTGATTCTATGTATTTATTGAAAAAGTTATATAAAAAATACTGACAAATTTAATATTTATAATAATTAAGGGCATTACTGGAAGGTTATCAACTATAATACAGTACCATACAATCAAATCAAACAACAAAATTATCATTAAACAGTAGCAAACCATACCGTCATTCCAAATATTGTATTGTACTGTACAGTACCGAACCATACCATACCAATATCCATACATTATGAAACCATGGGAAACCACCATCCAAACAAAGGATAAGTGATGGATAATAATTGCAGAAGGATGGTGAGAGATTAGGGAAAAAACAATGACAAAAATACTGAGTTTGCCGCTATTGTGCTTGTTATGAACATTTCCATGAAAGGATCACAAACAGTGACTGGATGGGAAAAGGCAGATAACAGAAGACTAGTTGTCAGAAATCCAAGACAGAACTAAGGCTGCATAGACAACCAACTGGCAACAAAAAGCCTCAGAGAACAACTACAACATCAAAATTCCCCCTTTTAAGCATTGAAAGAATTAGCAGTTTCCGTCATTTGCCAGCTTCCCCTAGTTCTACAAGTTGAGAGTCCCAGGAAAAAAAAGAGAGAAAGATAGAGAGATAAAAAGGAATGCTTAAATAACTTAACTGATGACGTAACAGTCCATCATATTTACCACAAAACATATTCTTGTCAAAACATACTCCATCGAAAATTTGTTGATAACGCGTATCTTCTTTTAGAAATAAGAGTAAAGCTTAAATATTAACTTTATGACACATGCCGCTAAATTAGATGAATAAAACAACAACATGCCCAGTGAAATCCCACAAGTGGGGTCTGGGGAGGGTAGTAATGTACGCAAACCTTACCACTACCTTATAAAGATAGAGAGGTTGTTTCCGAAAGTTAAATTAGATGAATCAGAACAACAATTGTTCTCTTTATATTTAAAGGTTCCTAATGTTTCAGATTTGAGTTTTTGCACTGTATTATTTGGTCCAAGTACTAGAATGTTAGAATCACATTAGAGGCGGCAAATGGTTGAATTGGATCGAATTTGGATGGATTGAGTCAAAATAGATTGGATCACAATCCATCCATATAAAATATGAGTAAATATAGATTTGGTCAAATATGGTTTGGGTAAAATGGTTCTAACCCACTTAATCTCCTAAACCAAAAAAAAAAAAAACATTAGATTAAACCTAGGTTGTTAATGCTCAACCTCTATCACCCCAACCCCATGCCTAAATAATAATTTTTTTAAAAAAATATTTTTTCATACAAAATAAATTTAAATTTTTTTTACTTTTGTACCCTACCCCCACTCCTCCCTCCCCACCCCCGACCCTCACCTTTATCACTCCCAATTTTCAAATTAGAAATTATCAAGAAAAATTCGCCAACCCCACCCGCCCCTCACCTTTCTCCTACCCTCCACCGTACCACCATTTTTTGAAAATAATTAAAATAATTATTTTTAAAAAATAACGTTTTCACCTTCAAGCCCCACTGGACCCCCAACCCCAAATTTTTTTTAAACAAAAATTTAAAAAAATCAAAAAAGAAAGTTAAAATTTTTCACAACCCTACTCCCACTTCCACCCCCCACCCCACTGGACCCCCTATCCC
>JAABOM020000103.1:4827329-4838642 GCA_011800125.2 Solanum clarkiae
CCCAACCCCAAAATTTTTTTCAAAAAATAAAGAAAGTTCACATAAAAAAAAATTAGTGCGACTAAAGAATTTTTTATTATGAATGGGGGATCTATGGGTCTATATGGATACCCATATATTATCCAATTTGACTATATTTATATGAGCTCCTAAAATAGACTAACCCATATTTACCCATTTAGAAAATATGAGCAATCCATTAAAATAAATACCTATGTTGCTCAGACTCTTCCAAACAGTCAGCGGATGCATGTTGGATTCGCCAAAAGTAGTGTATTTTCGGAGAATCCGACACGGGTGCGGCAACTAAAGTGAAGAGTCCGCGCAACTTAGATAAATACGGGTTAAATGGATTCCTTTCACCTTATAAGGGCAGAAATTGCCACCCCTAAATCACTTTATGAGAGCTTCATCTAAGGTGTTTTTCCTTTTTTTTTTCTTTTTGAGGATGGTAACAAGCTTCTTTTAGGTTTCTAAGCATTTCATTGCCAACAGCTTTCCAGTAAGCACCCAAGTCGAATATAAAGCTAAAGACTTCACAAAAGAAAAGTGCAAATCACTAATGTTACCTTACTGCGAGCCAAACTTCCCCACACTGTGGACAAACCAGGATACACTGGTGGCTGGCGGCCCCCAAAATCATCAAAAGCATAATCAACAAAATTTACTAGGAAAGCATTTCTCTCAGCTTCATCAACCGACTCTTGCTGCACCCTACAGGTAGAGATTTAATGTTATTAATATTGGATAACCATGTTAACTTAGTAGTGTGAGTACAATATAATTTCTAACTCCTGAAACCTTTCAAATCAAGCCACAAAACAACTATAAAATGTACCTTGTTAAAATGTTAACCATAGCTCTAAAGGCAGCAACCTGAAAGTAGAAAGTGAGAAAAGAAACCTCAGTGTTTACCATTTAGAATTGTGATGCAGAACAGCAGATAACAATTGTGAAGGGAGGAAAAGAGGTACACTGTTTGAAAAAAGTGAAATAAAAAAGGCGAGTATCGTGAAAGGCACCAGTGATGATGGTCCCAAACCTGAAGAGTTTCTCCCCCATTGCCAATAAGATGGAGAAGCATGTTTAAGATTGGATAAAGAAATTGAAGCAAAGCAGTGGAATCAACATTCTTCAAACTATTGATTGCCTGCAAAAGTGGGATTACTTTTAAGTACCATTTCATCACATTGCATGGTTGACAAGTAACAAGTTCAGTGCTTCCACGTCTTTTCAGCAGCTACCTAGCAGAGCTTTCGCAAGGATGGAAGATGACACTTTTCACCCAAAAAGCCGAATTAGAGATCAAGACAGCTTTTTGGACAGAGAGAAAGAACTTTTATTGAATTGACCATTAACAACTAACAAGAGAGCTCCTTGTGCTGGAGTTTCAAGCCACTGGAAATCCAAGTTCTTCCGATTCCTAATAATTCATAACATAATAATTAGAAGTTCTTAGTTATTCTCTTGACTTTCATCAACGACATCGCCATTAAGAATATCTCTCTCTTGATTTTAACAAAATCCCTCAAACTCAAGCTGATGAAACAACTTGAATTTGTATACTAAAACTAGAACATGAGGTCAAAAATAAACTAGCCTAGAATTGCTCTGAGACAAAACTGACTTGGCATTTCCAGAAGCTTGACTTGTCCATGGTGCGCCAGTTAATCAATAAAAAATGGTTGGATAAGGATATGCATGCTACCAGTTTGACCACATTGCTGGCAATTCACCAACTAAAATAGATGTTGACCAGACAAATCAACTGACGAAAACTGCTAGCTTGATAAGTTGTCAAACAAGATTCATCAATACTCAGGTTTCAAGTAGTGACTCGACAGGTCAGCTAATTGGAGTAATGGCATTACCAAAATAATCCATGGGGCATGAGGCACATAGTACTGTCACAGGGAAGGGATTGAAACTTCAGGTTGCATGTGCAAAAGACATAAAAAGGACGGAACCCTTCTATGCAACTTAACGAAGTGAATCAAAACCGAGTTAAGTGATGAAGAACACCATAGATGGACGCAGAAAAGTGATAAGACGAAGCCAGAATGGTCACGGATAATAGACAAGAATAGTAAAATAATAACTAAATGAATAGAATGGCCAAAGTAAACGGAAGCTACTTAGATTTTTAAAAAGAATTGGCCTAGCTAAGAGGAATGTTATTTGCGGATAACAAGTACTAATTGATAAGACTCGAGATAAATTGGAAGACAAACTCTAAAGTCTAAAGGAGCAAGACCAAATCGGAATGCATGGAGTGCAAATTCGATGGATGATGTGGACATGGAGTGAGCCTTGCCACTCAACCTATTTCCGAGCGAGAAAGCTTTAAATATCGTTGGTCCATCATCCAGAGTAATAGGGACATCGACTATGATGTCACACATTGCATTGGGGCAACATGGATGAAATGAAGGCCTACCTCTAAGTATTGTGTGATAGAAAAGTGCCACCTAAACTTAAAAGTTCTACAAATGATGAGTAGACTATCTTTGTTATATGAAGTGGAGTGTTGGCCAGTCAAGAATTCACATGTTCAGAAGATGCATGTTGTAGAGATGAAGATGTTGAGATGGACGTGTGTACATACTAGAAGTGAAAAGATTAGGAATAAGGTTATTCCGGAGAAGGTGAGAGTTGCCTCTGTGGCAGACAAGATAAGAGAAGCGAGACTATGATGGTTTGACCATGTGCAATTGAGGTGTGTCGACGCCTTAGTTAGGAGGTGCAAGAGATTGTTTTTAGGGGTTAGGTGGAGGAGTAGGGGTAGATCGAAAAAATATTGGGAGAAGTAATTAGACAGGATATGGTGCGGCTTCAAATCACAGAGTACATGACCTTAGATAGAAAGCAGCGAAAGTCGCGTATTAGGGAGAAGGTTAGCAGGGGTAAACTGTTGTCTTGCCTTGTGACAATTTTTAGGTTTGTCATAAGATTAGTCATGCTAATATGATTGTGTTGTTATTCTTCGATTATTTTTGATACTTCTATTATTTTTTCTTGTAGAACTGAAATTGCTCTTTGTTTTAGCTTATATTCTACATCTATTGTTTTCTTCTTTTACTTGGAACAAATACATTTGAATCGAGGGTCTTTCGAAAATAGTCTTCCTATCTCCATGAGGTAGTAGTAAGGTATAATACACTCTACCTTTCCTAGACCCTACTTTGTGGGATTTTACTTAGTATGTTGTTTTTACTTAGTATCAAAGCATTAGCGAGAAAATCCAAGAAAGAGAATCCAGCCAAACAAATATTGTGCTGCAATTTTCGGCAGAACCACCACAGGGTAGAAAACACTTGAGTGACACAAGCACACAGAACATAACGCGAAGTGGCTCAAGACATTTATAAACCCATTTGAGTTTTGATTGCTCTATTACAACCAATGTGGGACACACCGCTCAAATCCCTACTGCATGCATAACAATATTTAGGTTCATGTGTGGACTTAAACGCAGACTTATGAGTGTACCAAAGAAACGTTAAATGATCATGCAAAATAATAGTTTTCCCTCATCAAGCACACTAAGAAAGTTAGTTTTCCCTCATCAAGCAAACTAAGAAAGTTTTCCCTCATCAAGAAAACTTAGTTATGTGCCAGTTATAAAGGTACAATAATCTCACCACATGTACTTTAAGTTATGTGCTAGTTCTAAAGGTAACTACAATAATCTCACCAGATGTACTTATTAATGTTAAAAAAGAAAAAGAAAGAGGAAATAAGTCGGGTCTCAAACATTTCATTTCTTTAGTACTCCCTTTGTCTCAATATGTTTGGCCTACAGCCTACTTTGAATTGACATGGAGTTTCAAGAAATAAAAGAGACATTTTTATCTTGAGGTCTTACACTAAAGATATTTCAAATATACCATAATGCCACTAACTTTGTGGTCTTAAACATGTCATATGGAAAGTTAAAAGTAAAGAGATGCTTAAAAGGGAAAGAGTCAATTCTTTTTAAAAGGGACCAAAAAGGAAAGTAAAACAAATTGAAATTGAGGAAGTATATCATTACCAAGAAAGGTTCCCCAGTATCTATTTTTCTGCATTCTGTTGATTTGTATGTTAGTGAAAAATAACAGAAAACATGTTGGATTTCAAGCATCGCATTATTTAGAATCCACTACCAAGATAGGTTCCTTACTATCTATTTTATATATTTCAGCTGATTTGTAAGTTCCAGTAATATTCAGTCATTTTCAGTTAACGTTTCAAACAATTAACAGATTAAAAAGGGGGGAAACAAAGTCCCAACTTTTGCACAGTACTTTCAGAATGGGATAACTACCACAGGGAAAAACAACTAATGGTCAATGACAACACTAGTTATGTTACCTCAAGAAGCTCAGATCCCCAAGGGGGGCTTGTCCGTAGAGTATGCCTATCATACTCAAGGAAAAAATCCCTAATGCGCTCATTAATGGGGTATAATGATGAACATAGTCGTAAACGAAGCTTGAAGATATTCTTTCCATCTTCCAAGTAATCCAGCCTCTCCTACAAGAAAGGAAACATAAAAGAAATTATGATATCATCAGGACTATCATAACTGTTACCTGACGACAACAAAACGATCAAAACCAAAACAGTGAACGACTTGGACAGATGGCTAAGGCAGCATGAACACTAATCATCAGGTGGAAGCTGCCTAAGAGAAAAAACAATCATCTATGGCTGGGAACAGTAAAAGAGTAATAAAGCTGTTCCAGATATTATCTTGGCTGAAAAAACAGTGACTCAAGATAAGGAATTTATTTTAAAAGTTAAGAAAACTAAAGAAAAATCCAGGCTATGTCTGGTTCATCATCACAATGATCTGACAGAAGATCTACAAATAGAAGCATGAAATTGGAAAATAACTCATCGTTTATGGTTGGCGAGCTCTGTGATACAGTTGGTACATCAGATAAAATAAATAGGGAAAGGAATCAAAGGGGAGATCTTAGGATTTCATGTGCAGAACGAAAATAACAGGAAAGAGAAGGTATGGCTTTGAAAATTCAAAAAGCTCTTAACACACATCAGATACTTCAAAACTATTAAGTCAAGGATTATGGGCTTGTTGCGTCAACGACCTAATATCATAATGAGTAAACAATAAAGAGCATACATATTGTTACAGTTCTAAGATTCTTCTAGAGCAGTTAAGGATTCAATTAAGAAAACATAAGCTGAGTACGTGTCAACTAAGAATAGATAGGTTGATTAGGTTACTTTAGAGATGGTAAAAGGTGTTCTAGAACTGTAGAAATATAGAGAACACCTTTGTCAAAAAATAATCACACCAAGAATGGATTGCATTGACACTATAAGTGGCTTAAAAAGAAAAGTAGGACAAGATACATCATTTGGATTCACATCTTCATGGCAAGATTAAGGTGGGGATGTTGTGATTGCACAACTGCATACAGGTATTGATTAAATGAATGTTTGAGATTGACATTGAAAGGGTAATACCATGAACAATCACAGATGTGTCACTATAGTGGAAGTTCAAAAGGAGGAGCGAAAAGAACATCGCAAGTAGCACTTTTGGCACTCATGTGGCAATTTGGAATGAACAAAATGGATGAGGTATGAAGAAACGAAAAATCATTATGCAGATATTAGCAGAACCTTCATAGCTTTTTCCATATTTCGATAATATATACTTTCCAATCAGTGACGAAGATTGGATGCTACAAGTAAAATATCATGTTTCTGTAAGGCTATTTACTCCCTTCTTTTTTTTTTCTGTGAACACCTTGAATGCATGGCTTTTCTCATCATAGCCAAAAAATTATCTTCGTGAAAAAAGCTGTGGGGAACTTTTCCACAAAAAAGGCAAAATAACTTGGAATATTCAAATAGAGAAGATTTCAATCTTGAACAGTGAAGAGCTGCCCAAGCCTGTACTGCAGCTATAAACCATCAGTCTAGAAGGACAATAAATTAAACTCACAGAAAAAGAGATGAGATGAGAAGTTGAACAATGAAATAGACTCCCAAATCAAACATAAAGTATCAGTTCATACATCAAACACAACTAGAACATAAAGAGTGATGAAAGATTAACAGTAGCAAACATGATTGGAAACAAACCTTGCCACTTTCTTGAAGATAATGAGGAACCAATTCTTTCATGATTGGCAAGGATATATCAGATCTGAACCTGGATGAAACTCCAGCATGTTAAAATCTCATATTTCTCAAGAGAATATACATTGGCAAAGCAAGATACAGCTTTAATTACCCATCTCAAAGGAAAAGTAAGCAGAACAACTAGTACAGAACACACACACACACACAAAGGAGAGGGAATAAGTAATTGTAAGAAAATAAATTATAAGTAGCAGGTCTTTAAGTTTTCCCAAAAGGAAAATAAGCAATAGTCCCAGTGACAAATTACAATAAGTAGCAGGTGTAAGAGTTCTCATACATGTTACCCTACTACATGTTCTGTTGGATGGTTATGCAAATTATCTATGTTGAAAGAAATTCTATTTTACAAAAACTAACCCAGAGCTGCCGCATTAAACCAATATGTTTAAGCAGTAAAAGATTCAACTATGCATCAATCCGATCAGTTGGCGCAGCTAAAGAGCATAATGACAGAAGAGTATTTCGAGCCCAAGTAACTCACGGCAACCAGAAACTAAGTCTGCCACCTTAGGCCACTTGATGCTACATTTAAGCAAAAAAATGCAGGAAATAGAGCTGAAAAAACAACTAAAACCACCAGAGTTTTTTTTTAATATTCTTTTGTTTGTTCCTGCAGTAACTAACATTCTTCTCTGTATCTACTACTATTCTCATTTGAGCGACAATCTCCTTTTTTATAGGGCAACAAGTTTATTGATGTTTGATAGGAGGAGAAAACTCAAATACATCCACAAAATAAAGAATTTTAGACAAATATGACACCCTACACAATTGATAATCCACGGTAATGGGGACCTGAACACATGCCCAAGATTTGCCAAATATTCTTTAAACCATATATAGCAAAAAAAATTTGCGGCTTCAAAAAGTTGTCAGATTCTCTCTTCATGATGAGGACTCAAATTGTAGTCCATAGTCAATGGACCAATTGCAATGAAGCAGAATATTATTCATATGTTTCCTCGTGCTTTTACACATGAAGCATAAATTGACACAAGCAATGTTCCTCTTTCTCATGTTCTCAGAGGTGAGGATGGTTTTCCACCAACCAGACCAAAACATAAAAGCTTTCCGGGGTAAAATTGGAAGTCATATTGCTATTGGGGAAATTTTATCTCTTCACGAGTATGAGATGGAATGACTTTCACACTAACCGCCCATTTCTTTGCCCTTCCAATTTCTTCTTTATTTAAGCACTAGTTGAAGAGATCCTTGAAATTCTTTTCACTAAGGAATGCACTGAAAATATTTCAGTGCATAGGTCTTATATTTTCTACAAAATCAAACTCCTGTAACATTTCCAAATTCTCCATCTTTAGGAAATCTAATAGTTGTTGCAAGGAGACGCTTCTTTCTTTAATCAAGTAAATAAAACTTTCATTAGTAATAGAAAAACCCTGTATACAAGTCCTATACCAGAAAAATAGACACTTAAAAAAATAGATGGTTATCTACAAAAAGCACTTCATTCCTCAATACAAATAAGTTTCTCATGGGTGCATCAAAAAGACGAGAGATTAAAGACCATTCTTCAAATGAACGAAATCACATAAATTCCTTCAAAAGCTATATTATTTCTCTCTCAACACAACACACATAATAAGAGCCAATGGAGCAATATTTCATGCCTAGTGTCTTCTCTTCCATCTTCTAATTATACTACTGAACAAATATCCCTTATCATCCCCGGCATAGTCCACATAAGACCAAACCATCCTAGACTGTCCCACTATATCCGTGATGCTACATGGAAAACCTAGGAGATATTGCACATCCTCTCGCGAATTTTCATGCAAGAAACACCAACAAACATGGGTGATCCTCCTTTAACTCAGGTTTTCGGCCATCAACATCACTCATCTAGCTGCCAGCCATATGAAAAAACACACCTTTTTAGGCAACTGGGTAGCCATAATTGCAGAGTGCAGGGAAGTTCTCGTCTCCGGCTAGCATCTTCACATAACACATCATTCCCTAACTTCCATCTCTGTGAATTATGAATTCCTTATAACAAGTTTTATTTATAAAGCACGTGATTCAAACTAGAAATTCTAATCCCGAAGGTTTCTCCTTAAATGGGGATCTCACAGTTGTGATCTCTGAAAATACTAGACTGTCAACTCCTCTTGCCATGATATTTCAAAGATGTTTTGGAATCTCCCTCTAAAGATGTCCCACGCCACTTATATCTGCAGATACTAACCTACTCATATTCTGTACCTTGAAAGTTACATAGCCATTGAGCTCTTTGACTGCCCCCCCCCCCCTCTTCAGAAACCAAAGAACGACTCTTAAAGGAGTAATAACGTTAACCCCACACCACTTGTATCTTAGATACTAACCTACTCCTATTCCCTACTGCGAAAATTAGTATTAAGCTCTTTTGACACCCCCTTAGAAAAACTTTTCCAAAGAATCACCCTTAAGGGAGTAATAACGTTTAGAGTTCCCCAACCTCTTTCCGTAGTTCCATATTTTTCTAGTTCTCCCTCTTTCCATAGTGCATGCTCCTCTCCATAGCATGGAGATGCTAAAGATTGTTGTGAAGCTTCTGACTAGAAAACCTCCTTGTGCCACTTATCACTCGAAAATTCAACTGTCTCTTCACTCAGTGAATTTTTTGTAACAGAAACTTCTAGAGGAGCCAACTGGTGCATAATTCAACACTCGTTGAATAATAGGCTTCCTGTTTGCTCCATTATGTTCCACTAGATTAATGTTATTACTAATTTTACTCTATATTCTCATTATTCTCCTCCACCTCCACCCCTCATAGCTGATTCTAGCCTTCACATGTGTCCCATCAAGAGCTCCAATGCAATCATATATACATATACAAATAAATTAAGTTTAAGTTTGCAATAATGAAAAACTTAAGTTACAACAACAACCCAATGAAATCCCACTATGTAGGGTTTTGGGAGGGTATAATATACGCAGACCTTACCACTACCTCACGGAGATAGAGAAGTTGTTTCCAAATGGCCCTCAGCTCAAGTACAACAAACCCAAGTAAAATGAAAAGAAACAATGAAGAAGCAAAATCTACACGCTAACAACAATAAAAGCGGACACAATAACAAAATATGGCAAGAACCACAAGGACAGTAACGGATCCAAGATTTTAACTCAGGGGGTTCAAAATATAAAAGTACAAATGTGCAAATAAACCAACAAAATACAATTTCCAAAGGAAGTAGTAATACATAGTCGAATATTATTTCATCACTTTTTATTAAAAAATAAAGCGAATATTGGGTTTGGTTCCCCAAAATCGAAATTAAATGAAAAGGAATAATCAAGAGAAGTTAAAAAATAATGCTTTAAGTGGTATTTGAACTCTGAGCATGAGGATTCATTTTAGAGGAGACTTGCTACTATGCTAAATTTTGTTTATTGTTTAGGAGGTTCAAGTTTAATATATATATGAAAATATAGAAAATTTACCTTGTATATACTGTGTAATTTTTCGCCGAGGGGGTTCGGGTGAACCCCCTCCCCCCCCTCCCTAGGTCTGCCCCAGTACAAGGGTACAACAAATACTACGATAAATACTAACAAGCCTAAACCTTCACACAGCATTACACTGTTTACCCCTTATCCCTCTACTCTAATCTATGACCTCCACTCTTCTCTATCTAGAGTTATGTCCTCGATAATGTGATGTTGTGTCATATCTTGTGAAATCACCTCCCCAATACTTTTTTGGCCGACCCTACCCCTCCACAAATCCCCAACAACCAGCCTCTCGCACCTCCTCACTAGGGCGTCAATGCATCTCCTCTGCACGTGTCCAAACCATCTTAGTCTCATTTCCCTCATTTTGTCTACCACAGTTGTCACTCTCACCTTCTCCCAAATAATCTCATTCTTAATTTTATCACTTCTCATATCCCGACACATCCATCTCAGTATCTGCATCTCCGCAACATGCATTTCTAATTCCTGGATTATGGGCTCAAGATACTTAAAACTATCTCTCTTAGGAATAATATGTGAGATTAGCTTTAATCCTCGTTCAGTCCATATGACAATTTATTGAATTTGCAATCCAAATACTCTAGAGGCAAGCCTTCACTTTATTCATGTCGCCCAATGTGATGTGTGACATCATTGTCGATGTTTCTATTCCCCTAGATTATAGGCCCAAGATACTTAAAACTATCTCTCTTAGGAATAATATGTGAGATTAGCTTTAATCCTCGTTCGGTCCATATGACACCCTATTGAATTTGCACTCCAGATACTTTGTTTTATTCATGCTCCACCTGAACCCTTTCGACTCTCGAGTTTGTCTCCAAACCTCTAACCCATCGTTAACTCTGTCTCGTGTCTCATTAATTAGTACTATATCATCCGCAAATAACATATACCAAGAAATTTCATCTTGAATATGTTGTGTCAACTCATCGATCACCAAAGCAAACAAGAAAGGGCTAAGAACCAACCCCTGATACAACCCCATCTCAATTGAAAAGCGCTTTGAGTTTCCTCCACCGTTCTAACCCGAGTCTTGGCTTCATCATACATGGCCTTTGTCGCCCTAATATAGACCATCGGAACACCTTTATCCTCCAAGCATCTCCAGAGGACATCCCTTGAGACTGTCATAGGCCTTTTCAAGATTAATGAACAACATATGAAGGTCCATCTTCCTTTCCTTATACTTCTCCGTCAGCCTTCGCATAAAGAAACCATTATGTACTACAAAGAAAGGGAGATATCTTGTACCATCATTATGACTTAATATGGTTATAGCATCTTTCGCAAGCTCACAAAAGGTCTCTAAAGCATGATGAAAGTATAAGTGAATTTTCTCCTTTGCCTCTTGAAGATATCATGCATCAATCAATTTCAAGCACTATGCAAAACAAATTATCAAGAACATCCCAAACTTCTCATATACTGACCTCTCAAGTGTGGGTTCAAGACAATATTTGCTTGTTGAGTTATTCTAAGTTGCTCGGACTCGGGTGCGGGTATCGGAGACGAGTGCAAATTCGAGACTAGGATTGGACAAATTCTAAACTTTCAGACTCAGGGGTGTGAATCCGAGAGTGGATACGGGTGCGGGATTCGGCTAAAAAAAATCAACATAATAAAAATAGAGTTATCAAGATATTCTAAATTTGAGAGATATAGTTTATTACATAT
>JAABOM020000103.1:4844583-4878324 GCA_011800125.2 Solanum clarkiae
TAAACACTTTTTATATCTACAACATAACATTTGTTTATGCTATGAATATAATTTTTGGAAATCCCAATATATTATTATGTTTTTGGTATATTTATGGAATAAATATTCATTATATACATTTATTATATAGAAAGGTATTTTATAAAACAAAATATTGTTGAATATAGTAGATATATAAATATAATTTGTAGGGTGTATAACAAATTCTACCCAAAAAGAAAAACAAAATGAAGTAACTCTTGTAAGTTCGGGCCCAAATATTGAAATAATTTAAATTGCAACATGCAGCCCATAAAGGGTAAACACGACATTTCTTACAAACCCTAATTTTATATTCTTTCATCTTATTCCTACTCATCTCTAACCAAATGTTAAAGAGACGCAACCCTTTCTTCTTGTCTCTTTTCTCTCTTGTCCTCCAAGAATGTTAAGAGCCGCAGCCCCTCTCCTCTCCTCTCCTCTCGCCTCTCTTCTCTTTTCTCCTCCAAAAGATAAAGGAACAAGAACACCAGAATCCTAGAACCTCCAAAAATGTTGTCATTCAATTCTTGACTCTAGTCAAATTATCGAGATGGGATTGACCATATCGGAGACGCACCCCACGTCCACACTCGCACCAGTAGACGAGTTCGGCGGCCAAAACAAAGAGTCCGCAACATAGGAGTTGTTTGCATGAATTACCAAACATTGATTGCCTCAATCAAAATATAGCAAAAGACTCTCATTTTCATATAACGTAATACCTCTTTGATAAAAACATCCCTAATGGGTCTTAGATTGCAACAAGGTACCTTATCTTGCATACGTATTTTTCATAATACATCAATAATTTAGTTGCTAATTCACACAAAACATTCATCGACACAATACATTCATTCCTTGTTGTCTAGCTCCTTCAACCATTTCACTATTTATTTCTTGATTTTCCTATTATATATATCATCAACTAACAACTAATTTGGATGGTTGAATATTTTTTTCGATTTTCCTATTATGCATATCATCAAATAATAGATCATTTGGATGATTGAATACTAAGTTGCTAACATCCCAACTTTTCATATAACTCAAAGAACATATATACATAAAGTACTATAAAGACAATGCAATTGGTACATATGTATATATTTCATTTGATGCTAAAATGTTATTTGACCAAAATAAGTCAAAAACTGATTTAATTAGGCCAAATGTACAGGCATAGAGAAAAGAAAAGACACGCAACATTTATGTATAAATTTAAGTTTCATTTAAATAGGAAGTTGAGATGTTAGCTATATGATAGTCATCCAAATGATTTGTTCAAGGACAAAAAATAAAGAACAGGAAAATCAAGAAGAACAGGAGAAACTTCCGATGAAGCAAGAAGCTATGGAATGGAAGCTATGTACTAAATAGCAGGTTAGAGTATCTTGATGTATTATGAGAAAACAAATACAAGATACCTTGTTGTACATCTAGACACAATAGGGAATTTTTTAATCCAAGAGATACTATAAGAAAATGAGACTAGTCGGTATGAGAAACTTTGACGAGGAAGGAAGTCGATGTTACTCAATTTATGCAAAAACCTGACTATATGGTTTGAAACCTGCACATGAGATATTTGTAGCGAAAAAGTTAGCCATGTTTTTGATGATTCGTCCATACCGTGACGAAAATTAATTGATACAAGACATCATTCTGTCAAAAGAGGAAATACCGAACAAAGCTAATGTTGAAGTAGAAAGAAGGCTAATATATAGGAACATTGTTGGGGAATTCTAACACTTAACTTGCTCTGTCAGAGGCACAATCAAAATCTTAGAAGATCATTTGTTAGCTTGAAAGAGATAATATTAGACCATACCCAAATTACACTGATGGAGCACGAGATCACAAACCATCAAACATACAACATTTCCATTTCTTTTTTTTATTTATTTGCACCGGGTGTCCGAGTCTCTTAGAGCCCCAACTAATCCCGGAGTGCACAAGCCCTCGGCAAGGAGTATCCCGCAAGTGCACCATGGTTAATTCAAGTTTTACCCAGTCTGATGGCCCTCATAAATTGTTTGCACCCGGTGGGTTTCGATCTTTGAAATAAAGGATTCTAACTTATTATACCTTATTGAACTTTTAAATTATAACTCGATTTTCATTATTGCAGACTTAAATTAAATTCTTCTAAACATATATTTATAGGGTTGCTTTGGTGTGAAAGCATGATATGTAAAATTAAGATACACCATATATTGGGTGTAAAGTTTGTCCAGCATAAAATATTCTTATTGTTGTGGATTTTAGTAAGTATTTATCATTAACATATGGTTGAGTAAGAAGCGGTGGTTCGTGATAGTTGTATAATTGGTGAGGACTTTGAAGATCTGAGGTAACTATCCATATCAATGAGGAAACAAGTATTGTTAGTTGATGAAGGATATCACACGCAAGGGGAAGATGTAAGATATTGCCTAGTACTTGGCAAAATCCATTGAGGCGTGACCCAAAATTGCGAGCATCAAGAAGATATATAGAAAAGAGTAATTATTTGCATCCTTGTAGGAATGTTACAGAAAAATATTATAGAACATCAATGTAGAAGAATATTATAGAACTCGTCTTTTGCAAAAATAGTTATGGAGGTTCAGTGCTGAGAATATGCCTTTATGGAAAAGAATCATCATTGAGAAATATGGACTTCAAAGTCACTAGATCACTGAAGATGTCATTGGAATTTTAGTTGTAGTGTCTGAAAAACTTTCGGAGACTCTGGCCCCAGTTTCAAGAAAATATTCAACTCAAGGTGGGCAATGGCCTGAAAATTGAATTCTGGAATGAACTTTGGATAGGTGAAAGGAGTTGAAATCTCTCTTCCCTGATTTGTTCCTCCTAAGTCAACAGACTAGGGGCACTATTGCTCAGATGTGGAGCATACAAGGTTGGAATTTCAACTTTAGAAGGGCCTTAAATGATTGGGAGGTTCAAAGAGTTGCAAATTTGTTTATGGTGATAAATGATTTCAACAGGACTACCAATACACCTGACAAACCCGTATGGAAACTTCAAAACAAAGGTGCTTTCACTGTAAAGTCATGCTATTGGAGAAGAAACATTTGCTAACTACAAATTAGGAACTGGCCTTGGAAGCTAATATAGAAAGCCAAAGCCCCTCTGAAAGTTTCTAGTGTTGTGTGGTTAGTTTGCAGAAAAGCTTTTTTGACACATGAAGTACTACAGAGAAGAGGTAGACAGATTTACTCAAGATGTTTTTATGTATGACCAGGATGCTGAAACAAATAGCCATCTATTTCTACACTGTAAAATAGCTTTGTTTCATGCACTTCTAATTTGTTCTACAGTGTTTTGAATATGTGTGGAAGAGATTAAAGTTTAGTTTTCTTTTTATAAATAGTTGATGTTTAATCCACTATACAATATTAAGTTCAAGAATAACTGGTTTTCTATTGTCGGATACTTTAGAAATGCATGAAAACATATGTTGGTTTAGAATTCAAATTTCAAAAGCCTTTGTTTAAATAATTATTTCGCTCTTTATTTATTCAATGGGTCATAGTACGTTTCCCGAATTCTATGTCGATCTTTAATTTTCGCCTATCATGACAAATAACTAATTTGTGAGACATAAATTTATATTTCTATATCATAATATCCCACAAGTTACAATCCAAACCTTTAAATTATTGATGTCTATCTTGGCATAAGTTTGATTTACAAGAGAAAAAATGAAAGACTGAATTATTTGAAGCAAAAAAACTAAAGACCAATCTATTTAAAGAGAAAATCATGAAATTAAATGTCATTCTATTAAAAGAATTGAAATTCATTGAAGGAGGTCAATCTTTCAAAGAAAGCTTTCCAAAATTAGTGTTAAAATCTGAACCATTTGAAAATTTCTTGTGTGTACAATTGTAGAGTCAATAGTTAATGTAATTTAAGTTAGATTTTGATAAACTTATACCGAGTAAACTTTGACAACTATATTGAACAAAATATAGATATAAATATGAAAAATATGGGCAATTAATTCAATTATGTATATTGTAATAATGCCTAATAATCTTTGTACTTAAAAATTATTTACATCTAATTCAATCAATAATAATTTGTTGAGCATTTATAGCTATTGCTTCTTATTTTTAGTCGAAATGGTATCAGACGTGTGGACTACATTGTAACATAAAGTCCTTGTCAAAAGTATGTTTCTTTTTATCCAAGATATTTGTATTTTTTTAAAATCCATCATGCACATTTATATAAAGGCTAAGAGAATTCATTCTATATTCAAAGAATGTTAGAGTGAAACGTAGAATGGTCATCCATATGATTGTTAATTATAATCAAGTAGGTAGTGTTTGTCTAATAGATATTAGCCAAAAATTTAACTTCTATTAAAATGTATGTACCACAAAATAATGAGTTACAAAAGCTGTTAGAATAGGAATAGGTAAATATAATCCTACTCAGAACAGGAATAGGAATAACAATAGTATAAAATCCTACTTGCAAAAAGATTGTATTATAGTATCCTATTTGGAAAAGGAGTCTAATATAGTATTTATAAATAGGGTCTCACTGTAATAATGCAGATAAAGAATTCAACAATATTCTTTTACAATATTTCACACATGGTATCAGAGCTTCTACACTCCTAGTAGAAAATCAAAGAGCTTCTGCTGTCAATGAGCGGCTATGACCATTATACGCCGCTCATCTGGACAATAATTATGTTAGCAAAAAAAGATTAGGTCACCACGTATCTTTCTTGTGACTATTTTCTCATATCTAATTTGTGTAGCACAGCGCGTATCTTTTCAGTGACTACTTTCTCATATTCAATTTGTGTAGCACCATGCCATCTTCCTGGTGACTACTTTTTCATATTCAATTTGTGTAGCACCTCGCCATCTTTCCGGTGACAACTTTCTTATTTGTGCTGGATCATGTCATCATTCCGACCCTATCCATATAATTTTCTCATTTTCAGTAGGGTCCTCCCGTCAATAAGACTCTACCTATATAATTTCTATTTTCCAGTCAGGTCGCGCCATTATTCCGACCCTACCCATATAATTCTCTTTCTCAGTAGGGTCGTATCGTCATTTCAACCCTATCCATATTATTTCTCAATTTATGACAACTTTCAGCCATCAAATTCAATAATTCGACGCATGAGCAAGTTCCGACTAGTTTTAAAGTGACTTTCTTGGAGCAATTTCGGGATGATCCATATTGTCATTCTCCTTTAACCTTTTAATCAGTTGCGCATTAAGAATACTTTTCTCTGTGATGATCTTGAGGAAGAAATATATTGCGCAACCACCTGATTTTGTTGCTCGGGGGGAGTTTGGTAGCCTTGTATGTTGTTTGTGTAAGTCACTTTGTGGTATGAAACAGTCTTCTGAGCTTGGTCCGGAAAGTTCAACACTATAATTCAAGAACTTATTACATTTTGTTTTATCGACATTGTGCATCAAATTCAGTATTTCATGAGAAGACTAAGCACACCGAGATTGATTGTCGATTTTGTGAAGTCGAGTGATCAACTTGCAGATATCTCACCAAGCTCTCCATCGATCCTCGTATTAATTACATCTGTAACAAGCTAGGTACATATGATGTGTATGAACTAGCTTGAAGGGGAGTGTTGGAATAGGAATAGGTGAATACAATCCTACTTAGAATAAAAATAGGAATAACAATAGTATAAAGCTAAGTTGCTCGGACTTTTCACTTTTGGAGCCGCACCAGTGTCGACACGACATGGGTATGGGGGTAGGTGTGGGATCCGTTTCCCATTTGGTCAACCGATTTCAGGTATTTTGACCAAAATCAATGGGGAAAGTTAGGATGTTTTACTGATTTCTGTAATCAATACAAAAGTTAAGATGAAATTAAAGAAAATGGAATACTTTTATATAGAAATTTCTATATCACGTCTTTTAATTTAATCTCCTTCCAGGATTCTATTCATGTTCTCCACATAATATCTTGTAATTTAGCTTTTATCACTTTATTTTTACATATTTTGATTATTTTTAGGCAAATCCCCGCACCCGTATCCATTCATGGATCCATGTCCCCGAATCTTAAAAATTAGACCATGAAGGGTCCGACCTCTACATCCGCACACCTATCGGGCACCCCCACCCGAGTCCGAGCAACTTAGGTGTAACAAATACTACTTGGAAGAGGATTGTATTGTAGTATCCTAGTTAGAAAAGGAGAATAATATAGTATCTATAGATAGGGTCTCAATGTAATAATGTAGATACATAATTCAATAATATTCTTTTCCAAATATAAATACAGAATATGGGTTATACTAATTATGATCGTATTTTTAAATTTAAGTACGAGGTCACAACACACATCAACATGTGATTTGACCATTTCATAAATTTCAATTTTGATGCTCTTCTACAAGTAAATATTTATAACTTTTATTAGGCAGCTATTGGAATTTGAAATCGACTAGGGCATTAAAGATTTGTTCAAATCCTATTTACTTCTGATATAATCGGAATTTGCTATGAGATCTCCTGATCTACTTTTATTGTAATTTATTTATTTATTTCATTTTGGTGAATTAATGTGTTAGCAACAAATTTTAAAGTGAGAATAAAATAAACTTTCATCACAAATAAAATATGACAAAACATAGTTCTTATTGATGAATAATTTGAGTTCATTTATGTTCTTCCTTTTGATTCTTCTAACTAAATGTTTTTGTGAATCGAGGATTGTTAGTAGCACATTTCTCAAATATAGAATGACTTTACCTCCTTGTGATGTATTTCATCATTAGAAAATATCATGCAATGACTTCAACAAAGGCAATATTATTGATGCTTTGAATTCTTTATGAATATCCCAAAAATTTATGATATTTTGACATCCGATGTCATGATCTTTTTATTAATACCCAAGATTTTATCGGATATATTCGAGATGTGATGTCTTGATTTCTTTAGATTTGTTCGATCAGCAGAGACTTTGAGAAAAGCAATACGTGATACTTGATCACTTTCTGAATATCGCAAGAGTTTACGGAATAATTCATGAGATAATCACTTCGGCTTTGAGAAAGACAATATTTGATGCATTGATCTCTTTGTGCATATCGAGAAGTTTTTGGGATATTCAAGATCTAAATCTATTTATGAATACTCAAGAATTTAAGGGATATTCGAAATGTCTCTTCAAAGATGTGACCATTTATATAGTCAAGAGCTAAGTTTAGAGTAGATTGGCCTCCAAGAACCTTACTTGAGATTGAGTTCACCTTGTAGAGTTTCACAAAATTTAGATGTATAAAATAAATTAATGGGTAGAGGTCAAATTACCATAAGAAAAAATATACTAAGTGATAAACAACCAAAAAACAACGATGATATTTAAAAATATTTAGTAAATAAAAAATTGAATTTGAATACAATCTTTTATAGTATGTAAAATCAATTTACTCTTGCCAAAGAAAGATAAGAATTACTTGACAAGTACTCATGATTGTTTATGAGTATAGCACTGGTGCCAAGGAAAATATATTTTTGAAAATAAGAAGTCCCATACATTGATTAGTCACCAAAAAAAAAAAGTAAATTAGTTTTTTTATTAATATTTATGTACTCAAAGATTTATTTAAATATTAGGGATATTTATTTTGTATAATCATATGCGACATAACTCGGAATACACGCGCAATGCACGTGCCGATAAACTAGTCCCCCTAAAAATATGAAAAATGATTGGAACTCTCTCCACCAAAAGTAAAATGATTTCAAATGTTCAGGCCTTATCAGGTGAAGCTCATCTTTTCTTCACTCAAGGTTTCTAACCTTCCATGAGCTTTGTCTTTGGCTTGCTTCACATATAAAATCGTTAACCAAGCCAAAATATGTTGGCTATTTTCTTATCTTAATCTTTCCTGTTTATCAAGTCTATTTGTAGTTTCTTTAGGCGGCGAAGCTGATCCATCACAAATCAGACATTCTTACAACAATTAAGCTTCGAACATGTTCCTATTTCAATGGCTTAATTTTCTGTCAAATATTAATAGGTCGGCAAATTGCACACTTTTAAACTGTTCATTTCCTAGAGTCAGGCGGGGTAGATTACTACATCATATCACTGGACAAGCCTTTAGTGTATGGCTGAAGGTCATGGCATAGATGGTCAAGACAGCTCAATTGGTGTCGGTGAAAATGAACTTGTATTCACAATAAGTACAGGCACATAAAACATCCTACAGATTTTCCTAAAACTTCCATCGGAAAACAATGCCTGTGTTTCCATTGCAAAAGATTTTTTTTCCATGGTGGGAGACATCGAGAGCAAAGCTAAAAGTAAACATTGTAATTAAGGTATTAACAGAGAAAACATGGATATTAACATGAAGGGGAAATAAAAATGACACTTTAGTCAAAGAATAGAAGAGCATACTGTGCATGTGTCGATAATGGAAGTGAAGCATATCCAATTACCACCTGGCAGAAGTAAACAAAGAAAAGAGCAACTTATAAAGAGTCTGCCATAAACCAGTGTACCAACTCTAACATGTGAAAACACACACACTCCAGCACATGCAGGGGTGAAGAGAGGAAGGCTCAAGCTGTTGGTCACAAATACACTTGAGCATACTAGCCAACTTACCGGCTTTGGTGCTTCAAGTTTTGTCTGAAGGTCAACATGATAGAAAGTAAACAAAAGGTGATGTGATGGTGTCCAAATAGCTGGCAAAGAAACTTTGATCTCATCATGGTAGCTGGCCACCCTTGCCCCAACAGCAACTTGTGTGTGAGACCATTTCTGAAGTGGTACACCTGGTTCCCTTGGATGCATAGCCTAATGATAGACAGTCAGAGAGGGATCCAACTACATGGAATTTATAAGAACTGCTCTAAAAAACGAAATACAGACCTCTAGAGGTGGTTTTCGAAAATCTATGTCATCCTTTCTCAGTTCAACACGTATAAACATGTTGCGTTTCCGACTCATACTAACAGTCGAGGGGTAGACATATAAGCAGTGAAAGAGCTGCAAGAACGGTTCATTCCTTGTCGTTGTGCGGAAGTCAAAAGCTTCAAACTGTACACTCAAATATAATTTATTCGGAATCAGTTGGTAATGAATGAAATCTCATCGAACAAGTTGACAGGCACAAGACCAACAGGCCAAGTAACCTATATCGCAAGATTTGGGAAAATCATGTTGCTCTGCAATTAAGCCCTTGAAATAAACTGGAAAGTATTTTGGTAACACTATATAAGCACAAGATTTACTTTAGTATACAATCTTAGATGATCTTAATGTCATCTTTAGACAAAGATGTACCAGATCATCAGGGCGATGGCTTAGGCTTCCATAAGAGAGTTTAGACTATAGAAGCTGATCAGAAAAACACGTCATCTCAAACCACATACTACTGAAATGTGCCAGCTAAACATTTAGCAATTCAAAAGTATAACTTGTTAAACTAAAACATAAAAAACATTGATTTAAAGACGATACTTACATCATCAGCAGTATGTTCCACATTTTCATGAGCAACTGAACCATTCCGAACAAGCTCTTTCATCTCAGAGGATTTAGACTTGGAAAAGGAACCATTAGTATGGCATTTCATAGAAGTTAAATCATTCAAATGGTCAACATGATCAAGAGAATCATAGATCAAACTCCCACTCTCCAAAGCATTTTCAGCTTCACCAGAGGTAGCTGGCAGCTTTTCGATTTCCAATCTCAAGACACCTTTTACTGGTTTATGAACCTTCCTCTTTGGGTCCTGAAATTTAATCAAATCAAATATCAACTCTTAGAAGGTATGCAGGATTGAAATGTGTATATTAGTTAGTTAAGCAAAAGAAATCAGAAGAACGTGCTGACTTCAATCGAGTAATGGGAGGAAAAACTCATTCACAGGAATAGATGCAACATTAAATTCCTCTATAGCAATGTTTTGGGTTGGTGGAAGAACCACAACAGCTATGCCTCAGTCCCAAACAAGTTGGGCCAATTATATGAATCCTCACAATTTCAAGCGTAACTCATGTCATCATCACACCAAATAAAAATAAAAGTTAAAATAAGTTAAATATATGTAAATAAACAAATGTAATAATTGTTGTAATAATACTAAAAGTCATCTAACAAGACTAAGAATCTGTTTGGCATGCTATAAAAGGAAACTTTTTCTGAGAAGAACTTTTATCAAAATCGTTTTGAAAACAGTTTATAGATACTGCCTACCAGACCTATTGAAGTCTCTCAATTCCTTAGCTCCTTTTTTCGTGGGACTAGAGCTATAAAAGTTGCAGTAAAGCTCTTTTCAAATATCTCTTGTTCATGAAAACTTCACAATGTATCTGTTAGAATAGGAATAGGAATAGGAATGTAAACTCCTATTTAGAATTGGAATAGGATAGTATGTTGTTCTTACACGGACTTGGATTATACTGTAGTATCTATAAATAGGGTCTATATGTAGTAATGTAAATACATAAGTCTATAATATTTGTTTCTTGAATATTTCTCATATGGTATCAGAGCATCTGTGAGGGAAAAAAACTCATTGTGCATCGGCTGATTTGTGTCACTTTTGTTTCTACGGATGTTGTGCAAAAACCAACACCATCACTAAGCTCGGGAACCTTGGGCGACCAAAACCCTACCAGTCCCACTGGAAAACAGCCCCTCACGCGCCGCTCGAAGGTGGCAATTTTTCGGTGAGATGTAAGGACACGTGCCGGCGTGTGTGGCTTCTCAGGTCAATTTTTTCGACTTTTTTTGTTCTGGTGGGGTCGACCAGTTATTCCGACCAAACACCAGTCACTTTTGTCCAGATCCGATCGTGGAAATGAGGGTTCTAGCAATTTCAAGCAATTTCCAATGACTTTTTCAGTGATACCAGGCAGTTACCAGCTAGTTTTTTATTTATTTTTTCTTAGTGAGGTCGCCTCTGCATTTCGAGGCAGACCACATTTTTTTTTATTTTTTGACCAGTTTCTGGTGGACAAATCTGATTTCCAATGACATCATAATTTTTTTTTCCTTTTTTTGGGGATTCCTGCAATCAGTTTCCTTTTTTTTTAACTAAAAAGTTTGATTTCAGAAGATGTCCTTTGGAATCGATATGTTTGGCTCCAAAAGTACTGGAATAGGAAGTTCAAATCCTATAATCACTTCTTAACCATTAATGGGTAGTTCCAACTATTTAGCATGAGTTTCCTCAGTTGAATTATGGTGCAAAGGTCAAGGGGTCCATGACCACTAAACAACCAATACTTGTGTGGTAGAAGAAAAGAGAAAGGCTAATGAGGAATCTGCAATAGCCAAAGCACAATGGGAGGAAGGTTGATGCTCAAATGTGTAGTCTCCAATGGCGATCTATTGATTCCAAGTTGACGCCCCTGTTTTGCCCATTCCATTCGGTTTGGGAAAAGGCTCATGCTTTATATACTAATAACGTATCTCGATTTTATGATGTGGTATCTCGAATGACCAACTTAAAGAAACAAGAATCCGATATGTCTATATACTTGAGACAAGTGCGAGCAGTCATGGAGGAATTTGAAATGTTGATGCCAGTCACTGCGAACGTGACAGCATAACAAGAGCATAGACAGACATTGTTTTTAGTCCTTACACTTGCTGAACTTCCTGTTGATCATGATTCTATACGTGATCAGATCTTAGCTAGTCCTACCATCCCTACAATGAATGAATTATTCTCTCATTTACTTCATTTTTCTGCACCTCCCAATCATAAAGTAGTTTCATCACCCACCATTGACTCCTCTATTCTTGCATTTCAAACTATTGAAAACAAACATCTACAATGGAGAACCGACGAGGACGAGGTCGGGAAATTTGCAATGGAAGATCTAGCTCTAATTGTAGTTATTGTCACAAGTCTGGACACACTCGCGACATATATTATACTTTGCATGGTCCACCGCCCAGTTATGATCCTATTGTTATAAAGGAATATAACAAATCCCTTTGAAATCGTGCACATAAGCAAACATCCCTACAAGTAGCACTTGTTGCTCAGCCTAATGTTTCTGTTGCTCGCCAAACCGAACATCCAATAGTGCTCATATTGCTCAAGAAAAATATGATGAGTTCCTTCTGTATCGAGCAAGTATGCAAATGTCTCCACAAGTAGCATCGATTCCTCAACCTGCTATACCTGTTAAGGGTAATTCTTTTGCTTGTGTTTAACAGTCTAGTACTCTTGGATCATGGGTAATGGACTCAAGCGCTTCTGATCATATTTCTAGTAACAAATCACTTTTGTCAGATACAGTTTATTCATAATATCTTCCTGTTATTACTTTAGCGATCCAACAAAACCAAAAAGGGTTGGAAAAGCCCGACCCTAACCTTCTGTCACCTTATATTCTGTTCTTTATGTTCCTGGTTCTCCTTTTAATTTGGCATATTTTAGTCGTTTGATGCGAGCCTTACATTGTGACAATTATTTTTTTGACGATTTCTTCATTATGCAGGACCTCAGTACGGGACAGATGATTGGCACAGGACATGAATCATAAGGCCTTACTATCTTACCTCTTCAAATTCCTTAACACCATGCTCCGTTATAGATCCTCCGGACCTAATTCACACACGTTTGGGACATCCGAGTCTATCTAAACTGCGAAAGTTGGTGCCTAGTTTGGCTAGTTTATCCTCATTAGATTGTGAGTCGTGTCAACTTGGGGAACACACTCATGCTACCTTTTCACGTAGTATTGAGGGTCATTCCGAGTCTATTATTTCTTTAGTTCATTCTGATATTTGGGGCCCTAGTCAAGTTGATTCAACCTTAGGATTTCGTTATTTTGTTAGTTTTATTGATGATTATTCAAGATGTACTTGGGTTTTCTTAATGAAAGATCGTTTGGAGTTATTTCCTATATTTAAAAGGTTTTTTGCTAAAGTACAAAACCAGTTCAATGTTTCCATTCGTACTCTTTGTAGTGATAATGCGTTAGAATACATATCCTCTCAATTTCAGGAGTTTTTGACTCACCAAAGGATTATTACCAGACATTTTGTCCGTACACCCCTCAGCACAATGGCAAAGCAAAACGAAAGAATAGGCATCTTATCGAAACTACTCGCACTCCTCTCATTGAGTCCCATGTTCCACTACGTTTTTGAGGCGATGTTGTCCTTACATCTTGTTATTTAATTAATAGAATGCCCTCATCTTCTATTCAAAATTAAGTTCCACATTCCACACTGTTTCCTTCGTCACATCTCCATTTGATACCTCCTTGTGTCTTTGGGAGCACATGCTTTATTCATAATTAGCTCCAGGAAAAGAAAAATTAGCCCCTCATGCTCTCAAATGTGTCTTTCTTGGTTACTGTCGAGTTCAAAAAAGGTATCTTCGTGTTGTTATTTCCCTGACCTTAATCAATATCTACCTCCGGTCCTACCTGTATCGACTTATGAGGAATCTCCAATTGTAGTGCCACCTCTGACAAAACCCAACAAACCTCCACCTCTCTTGACTTATCATCGTCCACGTCCAGCACCAGTTTCAGATGATTAGTGGCATGCGCCAGACCCTGCTCCTACTGTGGACTTGCCTACTCCTAGTCAATCAAGTGCACTTCAAAAAAGTATACGGTCCACTCGAAATGCTAACCCACATTATACTTTCTTGAGTTATCATCGTCTCACATTATCCTATTATGCTTTTGTATCATCTTTGTCTTCTATTTCCATTCCTAAGACTACAGGTGAAGCACTTTCTCATTCTGGATGGAGGCAGGCTATGATCGATGAGATGTCTGGTTTACATACGAGTGGTACTTAGGAACTTGTGCCCCTTCCTGCAAGTAAATCCATTGTTGGTTGCGGTCATTGGAAACTTGGCTATGATCGTCATTGCCTCTTCATCAGTTGGACATTAAGAATGCTTTTCTACATAGTGATCTTGCAAAAGAAGTCTATATGGAGCAACCACCTAGTTTTGTTGCTCGGGGGAGTCTAGTATACTTGTATGTTGATTACGTAAGTCACTATGGTTTGAAACAGTCCCCAAGAGTCTAGTTTGGAAAGTTCAACATAGTAATTCAAGAGTTCGGCATGACTCGTAGTGGATTCTGCACCAAATCTGTGTTTTTATTTAGTTGTTAATGTTGATGATATTGTTATCACTGGCAGTGATCAAGATGGCATCACTAGTTTAAAGCAACATCTCTTTAAGCATTTTCAGACTAAAGACCTTGATAGATTAAAGTATTTTCTAGGTATTGAGGTTGCTCAGTCTCTATCAAGTATTGTTATTTCTCAATGCAAGTATGCTTTAGACATTCTTGATGAGACAGGAATGATGGGATGTAGACCCATTGACAATCCTATGGATCTGAATGTTAAACTGCTTCCAGGACACGGGAGCCACTTAGTAATCCTGAAAGGTATAGATGGCTGGTGGAAAATTAAATTCTGTCATAGTGACTAGACTTGATATCTCGTTCCCTGTAAGTGTTATAAGTCAGTTTATGACTTCTCCTTGTGATAGTCATTGGGATGCAATTGTTCATATACTGAGATGTATAAAGTCAGCGCCTAAAAAAGGACTACTCTTCGAAGATCAAGGCCATGAACATATCACGGGATATATAGATGCCGATTGGGCAAGATCACCCTCTGATAGACTGTCTACATTCGGATATTGTGTGTTAGTAGGAGGTAATTTGGTGTCATGGAAGAGCAAGAAAGAGAATGTTGTTGCTTGGTCGAGTGCAGAGGCAAAATATCGAGCAATGGCTGCAACAACTTGTAAGCTTATTTGGATCACACGGTTATTGAGGGAACTAAATTTGGGCAAAATTGATCAGGTGGAACTTGTGTGTGATAATCAAGCAGCTCTTCATATTACATCAAATCCGGTGTTTCATGAAAGGACCAAGTACATTGAGATTGATTATCACTTTATCAGAGAAAAGATACTCTCGAGATATATTGTTACAAAGTTTGTTTAGTCAAGTGATCATCTTGCAGATATCTTCACCAAGTCCCTCACTGGTCCTCGTATTAATTATATTTGTAAGAAGCTAGGTGTTTATGATTCATATGTACTAGCTTGAGGGGGAGTGTTAGAATAGGAATAGGAATATATAATCCTATTTAAAATTGGAATAGGATAGTATGTTATTCCTACTTGGACTTGGATTATATTGTAGTATCTATAAATAGGGTCTCTCTGTAGTAATGTAAATACACAAGTCTATAATTTTTTTCTTCAATATCTCTCACAGTATCCAAGAAGTCTTGTTTCATTATCTTCAGCATTTGAGGATGAAATCCATAATGAAGCCATCAGGTCCTGGCAGAACCTTTGAGGTGCTGCAAAACCTCTTGTTCTTCAAATCTATATTGCGAAATCTACTTTTCAGGCTTTGAAATAGTAGGACAATTCTCAAAATTGTACCACAGGTCTCTAACACTCTACTTCTGTCGACAATTTCTAATAACAGTCAATTGATCTTCCCTCTAATTCTTGATGGATTTTCAGTAATTTCTCTGTAAATCATCAGCTGGTCTATATTGTTCATCCCCTTATGAGCATTTGGCATTTTGTGCAAGAACTTGGTGTTCTTTAGACATCTTTATCTCCATGACATTTTTTCTTTTTTGACAAACACCTCATACTCCAAAAATAGTGAGGCTTTTTCTCACTTTCTCCTCATCATTCAATGGTCTTCTAGCCAATATAACCTCCCAATCAGCTAATTGTCCAAGTAGATTCCTTCTTTGAGTGTTGAGGTTTCCTTGATAACTTTTGCTCCCCTCCTTTTGCTTTGTTTTGAGAGCTTTGAGTTTATAAGCCAAAATGAAGTTTGGTTTCCCTGATGGCTGAAATGAAACCCACCAACTCTGAACTCTGTCCCAAAATCCTTCAGTGCCTAGCTACCATTTTCTACCTTAAAGTAAGATTTATCATGTGCCCATGTTCCAAATTGCAAAGCTATTGGGTTGTGGTCTAAACTAGTCTCTGCAATAAAACTTGTTTTATGTTGGTTAATTTATCGTCCTATTCTTCTGAAACAAGAGTTCTGTCAATCATAGATGTTGTGAGGTGGATAATCCCCTTTAAACCATGTGTAGGTTCCCCTTCCAAGTTAGGATCAATTAGCTTCAATATCTTCTAGAAAATCATAGAATTCCACCATGTTTCCGGATCTTCTCTTGCAATTCCTCTTTTTTACAAGATATCATATTAAAATCCCTACTAAGCTCAAGCTCCTTCCATCAGACCCCTAAGCAACTAGTTTCATCCCATACATCCCTTCTTCCAATGCCACAAATTAGGGGCATATACACTTGTACTCTAACAAGAATATTCCGGAAGAAAGAGCTTCAGACTTGCAAGTACTACCTCTGTCCCCTATTATATGGGCACCTTCCATTTTAAACGGTGATTAAGAAATCATTAATACACTAGTGAACTTTACCATTTTACCCTTTATTTGTATCAATGTACATTAAATTAAGTTAGAAAAAATATACATAAAATATAGGAATAGTTTACTCTTTGAATGTGAAAGTAATTAATTAGCCTCTTGAAATTTTCAAATATTATATTAATGGTGGGGGGTAAAATGGGAAAAAATAATTAATTCTATCCTAATTTAGTAAGTGCCCATATAATATGGGACAAATATTTATAGAAAGATGCTCATATAATATGGGATAGAGGGAGTAATAGTGCAGGCTCCAGTTTCTAGAACCTCCTCTTTCCACACTATACTGTTCCACAACAATAAATTCCACCTCTTATACCTCTAGCCTCCAGGCATGCATACCTCACCCATCTACCACCCCATATTTGATTAACTGTCTCCTTTGAATACCCCCACCCCCCACCCCCATATTTGGTTTCTTGGAGGCAGGTGACATATGCTTTCTAATCCATAACCAAACTCTTCACTAATCTTCTTTTGTCCCTCCCATTTAAACCCCTCATGTTCCAAGAAACAAGTTTGAAATTCATGATCAATTGTTATCAAACTCCTTCCCCTGTTTCTGTTACTGTATCCTTAAATTTCATGTCAAAAGGTACTAGGCTTTTTAGTTCCTGGGCACCTTTAAACGTAGTTGTCTTGAAATCTTGCTCCATCTTTCTTGCTTGTCTACTACTATCTATTGTCTCAAGAGTTCCGTTGTCTCCTCCTTGTGGCCTGAAAATCCACCCCAAGCAATTTTCTCAACTTGATCATATTTAGGTGAACCCAAATAGTTGTACCCATTTCTTTATCAAGGGTTTCTGTTTGGGTTTGCATGTGAAGTGGCACATCTTCCTTTATACAATTCTCCTCCTCCATAATTGTGTTGAGGGTCTGCACTAGAGGTACATCTTCTTCCACCACCAGCCTGTTCTACCCTCTATTATTACCTACTACCTCTGCCTCCCATGTCTTTGTCTATGTTTTCCGCAACCTCCAGAGTGTCGCAAAATCCTACCACTTCTGCATATGTTAGTGGCTCTGGAATCTTTTTATGATTTGCATGCATCTCTAGCTGTAGAAGAATGAATGTTGAAGTCCAAAGCTTCTCCGACAGGTCATAGTTTCAATCTCCCAATTTACTGCCTTGCACTTTGTTATAAATCAGAAGGGCTACTGGATCAGGCCCAAAATTTTGTGTTCAGACCTAAAGCCGACTTTACTTCTGTGGCCCAATTCTTCATTCAAGGGCTGTTCTTTTGATTTAAACAAACAATCCTCTCACGTGATTCTCACATGTTTTTTAGTTAAAGTCTGTTCCAGCTGTTGAAGTGCCCACATGCCCAAGAGCCTCTGTTGGCGTGAGTTTAGTCAAAATAGTACTAGGATTATCACATATAAATATATGACCTCTATTACCTAGCGGTCTGAAGGTGTCCTGTTTTCTGATCATCTTTGTCCTTCAAGTCGCCGGAATCTCACATCGAATTGGTATTTCTGAAAATATATCTGTCACTTTCTATCTCCGCCTCTCTAAGAACTTTTGCTCTGTCGCACTTAACTTTGATTCTGGCCCACCGCAGATGATTTTGAGAGTGGTATCCTCTTCTGTTTCAATCCAGCCCCCACACATATCTCCGATCTGCTTGAAAGTGGTTTGCGACCACAAGTGCAGAGACAGAGATAAATGCGGATCCATACCCAGCTTCTTGTCACTTTCCGCAAGCATTCAGCAGTGCAAGACCACCATTTTAGTGACAGTTTTGGATTTCTTCCATCTCTACTCACCATTGATGACATTCTCTGTTTCCTTTCTAGATGGAAGCTCGAATAGAAACTGGGAGTCATTCATGACATATAAATTGATTCCATGAGATGACCTCCACATACTGCTACACCCTCTCTGTACTTCATGCAGAGTTGGCGTTTCTTGGCTAAGGTCCAAAAATTTCCCCACAATAGATCTGCCAAGGACATCTTCATCTGAGACTGTAGAGCTTCTAAGGAAGTTGGTTCTGCAATGGGTGATCGGCAGTGTCAAACCACTTACTGCTTCTGATGGCTTCAGCAAAAGAAGATTTGACCTGACGTTTTCTCGTAACTGCTGCTTTCTCACCCCTTTCTGGGACCCCAATGAAATTTTCTGAGCTATTGCTAACCATCCAGCTTTTAATGTAGTCTCAGGTGTAATAATAACTAATTCCCCGCCGCCGCGTGTACTGCAATGGAAGTAAAATTCAGCAAAGTGGTCCTTTGTTCTCCACCGCCTATAACTCTCATTCTTTGTTCCTTTGAGCCTTCCATAAAAACTTGGACCAGCCATCTCATAACTTTAAGACTTAAAAGTTATTTTCCTCATTAAATTCCTTCTGCACTCAGTCCACTCAAACCATGTTTCTGACCTAGAACTGGACTTAGAGATGCCAAAAGACTTAAATCCAGCATGGAGTAAATCCTTTCCTTCACCCATGTTACAGTCTATGGTTCTAAAATCTGAGAAAAGTGAAAGAAATAAGGTTGAAACTAACAAAGAAGGTGATAGCTTGGCCTGAAGATGACAAAGGAAGTTTCTGGCCGAGGGATTTACTGGAAAAAGGGTGATCTACCTACTCCTAATAAGTAGGAGAGAGAAGATTCTAGGAGAAAGTGCCCGGGAGCATCGTTTCTTCTTCTAAGACCATCAAAAAGAGCCACAAATTCTATCCTCAATTTTACAATGTTAGAAATTTCGGCCTCGACCTCTCTATTGCACTCACTAGCATCGAATCGAATAGGAGTGGGGTCTTCGTGAGGTATCAATTGGTTATCCAAGGCTCCCCCTGTTTTCCGCACCTCCTTACTTTGAGCATTCGACATTGGTTAGAGCTGTAGCAGGTAAATCCTCAAGTTGCATCGGGTTCCAACCTTCCCATTAAGTCTAAGTTCATTGAGAATGGCTTCATCTGCACTAGGAGGCCTACAAGCTGTGGAGACAAGTTTGGTAGGATAAACTTGGTGAAAAGCTCGACAGATAAAATGTTGGTCGATTTCTTTTGATTGTATTGGTCTTTAGAGAGCCTCTAAAAGGTCGGCCCAGGAGTGGAAAGCACGTTCCGTTTGTTGACTTGGGAATTAAAAAGAGGGGTCACATGGGTGGGGCATGTGACTTTATCATTAGGGTTCACATTGCTAGGGTCCACTTCGTGATTTATCTCTGGGTAAGGACCATTGGACTTTTCCCCTCTCTTCTGAATGCTAGAGGGACATGTACCTCATATTTCGAATCTAGTTCTAACAGTTTGGGTGTCACGCTTGTCTACTTGTACTCGTCTGAACAATGTCAACACTTCTACCTATACCGACAGTGATGTTGAATTCGCCATCTGAGATTTCAATTTCTTCAGAATGGTGTTGATGGGGTCTGGGATATTGAGTCTCACCCATCAGAGGTGATTCTTCAGCGATGCTTCTTCTTCAGTTTCTAACCAGCTTCCACACTGCCACCTAGTTTCTTCATTATGTTGGCCGACTATAAGTCCATAGGAAGGACAAGGATGTGAACCAAAAACCAGTCAAACTTACAGTAGTTTGGGTATGCTCCTGTCGTCGGCTTCCACCAATTAAGCTTCAAACTTGCCCATTGCCTCTTTTATTTCCCCTGAATGATGTGTTGTGCTTCTTTTCTTGAATGGAATACAAGGAATTAATTCCATTCATGTCGTAGATCTGGAAGTTGGCTATTTTCCAGGTCTGACTGGCCCATCTTCTCACGTCATTCCTAGTTGGAATCTCATCACAATAAGAGAAACTCACAAGACATATCTGTTAATCGTGCCCCTCTCATCATGATTAGTGAGGATTGTTATGGTCTTCTGGTCAGTAAAGATGACAGGTGGCTACGAGGTCCATTTGTTCTTTAGAAAGGCCTCTTTGAAACTGTGTTCCCCAGGTTGGAATATAGAGGCTCCTGTATTTATGTTGTCCGTACAAGGGGATTCCTACTGATGAAGCTTTCTATGAGGTAGGAGAGACCCCATCACCCCTCGTGTAGTGTGTTTTTAGGGATAATTATGACTGCCTTGGTATGTCCATCATTAATTGCGATAAAGAGAAAAAAATCTACCATATTTATTAAGCTTCAAAGAGCAATAAATGCTCGGTTATCCCTAGCTTACCAGGTCTTAAAAGACCTTCCCTTGATGTTGATGCTTCCTGCATTCTTTTACATAACCGCAGCAGAGCTCCGAAGCTCAGGGTCATTCTTCGCATATAGTCCAAGGGCAGAGCTACAGCCCATGAAGGGTGTGCAAGTGAACACCCTTCGTTGGAAAATTACAGTGTGTGTGTGTGTGTGTATATATATCAAAATTTATAAATTATCAAATATATATTTTCTTTTCACAACCTTATCTACTCGGTGCCTTTGGTTTAGTGGAAAAGGGAGTGCAATTTTCGCATGAGATTGGGGTTCGAATCTCTCTTCTTTTAACTTTTTGTCCACAACTTACGTAAATTCATTCCCAAAGAGTTTTTTGTGGGTCCACTAATCCACCATCTTTCTTCTTTATGACCCCTTGTTATTTTTCAAAGTCTTCTTTTACATGTCTCTTTGCCCTCCCTAAAACCAAAGATATACTATTTGACTTCTTTAAGGATTCTTAGATACTATTTTCTCCCTCATAATTTATATGATATTACTACTTAATTATTTATTTAGTTATAAATTATTTATTAAGAATAAAAAGGTAATTTTAAAATTATATTATTTTTAATTATAAAATAATATATTTTTTGACATAGTGAATATTTATTAATTGTTAAATTTAGTTGAAACCTTAATTTGGGTATTTATTTGTAGTAGATAGAAAATAATATTTCAAACAAATTTCTATCAAGAAAATAAGAAGAAAAGATTATGTGCAATTATACATGTATTATTGTATTTTTCATTTCTTCCTAAGTAGGTTATTAAGAGGTCTAAATCAAAAAAATTTAATAACAAGTTAATTTGTCCATATTTCTTTTAGCGAAATCAGGATAACTAGTCGAATTGAAATCTTTGATTAGAATTCTCACACATTTTCTATCAAAACACAAGAAATTTAACCTATTAAAACTAAAAAGTAGCAAAATTGAACAGCTAAAATAAGTACGTGTAATTTTAAGTAAAAATTGACAAAATTGGTGTTTTTTTTTTGTTTTCAAATTTGTGATATGCATTCAGTGAAAATCTTGACTCATTCATTACATAAGTATTATTTTAGTTTATACAATTTATCGTGTATTTTTAAAACTAAAAGCAACACAAAGAAAAAAATTTAGACGGTTTGTATTTGGTGGAAAAAAAATTATAGACGTCATTTTGTTAATTGCTTCTTTAAATTTTGCACACTCTTTATAAAATGTCTGGCTCCGCCACTGATATAGTCTGGAACTTCCCATCTATTCAAATCATCTTGCAGCTGATGGTCCCCCCGCCCCCCCCCCCCCCCCCGAGCTGTGAAAATCCCCAGAACCTGAAGCAAATACAATTTTCCATTGAGGGAAAAAAGGCTTCACTAAAAGAGGGAGATTCCAATGGTTTAAGGCCACCAGATAAGGGTTCCGAGGGTCCGAAAGGGACCTTCAGAGGGGAGTCTTGGGTAAGTGCCAAAGAGCATGGATTGTTCTTTTGTCGAATCAGGAGAACCCAAGGTAAGTTAAGACTTAAACTTAATGGAGAATTTTTCCCAACTAGATGATAATTGAAATATAAGATGTATATGAGGGGAACGTATAGGCGAGGTGACGAGCACTTGTGCGGGTACTAGGTGATACGTCAGGATTTAGTTGCATATTATGCTTTACTTTGATTGGACTGATTATTTAATTTACTAAGCAACCTCAAGATTATCTATAGACTAGAGGAAGAGAAAGATTTCTCCTGTGAATGTAGTGGACAGAATGAAACAGATGGTTGATAGATGGTTGATATGCTGGCCAACCATGCATCTTGGAATGCCTCTTGGGAAAAGAGCATACCCAAAGATATATGGCCTGGATGATAAAAAGATGGGAGAAAAGATTAACAAGACCAAGTATGTGTCTTTGAGAAGTAGATTGATTCTAATCAACTAGCCTGAATGCACTACCCACTTGTCACTATTTCCTATAACAGTAAATGCAGAAAAAAGGTTGGATGTAGTAAGGAGGAATTTCCAATGGCGAGAAAATAAATAGAAGAGTGAATTACATTTTGTTAAATGGAAAAAGCTGACCATCACTAAAAAAAAGGGAAGGGGCATGGGGATCAGGAGCTTGAAGAAGCAAAACAACTATGGACGTTCACCAAAGAAGAACATACTTTAAGAGGAACAGTTATAAAGGATAAGTATGGAAAAGAAGATTTTGGAAGACTACAAATGTGACCACTCCTTATGGAATCGGCCTATGGAGATCCATCAGGATTTGTGGCTTAATCTAAAAGAAAGATTGAGGATCAATATCATGGACGGAAGGGGACTCTTACTTTGGAAGGATATACAGCTGGGTCCTTCTTTGACTTTGCTTAAGGAGAACACACAATACATACTAAAAAGAGTAATGGTAAAATTGAAGTTAAATTGCATCAAAGGCCACTAAACTGTTCTTCAAACCATTAAGTGAATAGAAATCATAAAGATAACAAATGAATGGAAAAAAAAACCTGGAGAGATTCCTCAGTGTATCCTTCTTTGACTTTGTTTAAGTTAGACACTTCAACGATGATGGAGTTTCCATTTGAATAACCAAGCTTTCCATCTGCTGTAACTTTTGAAAGCGGCTCAGTGATACCCTCTTGTAAGCTTGAAGCAGAGACGCTTGGAGCAAGAGGGCTGCTGGGTGAAGCAGTGCCACCCACAGAAGCTATGTTACTATCAAAGAGTGGAATGATGGCCCAGGCAAAGGACTCCTTGTAAGGCATGATCCGAGACCATACTTGTAGTTTCTGTTTCTCTCTCTCCGTCAAATGAACCTACATACACATAGAGGTATTCAATTAGAAGAAAAAACATATCCTAGAACATGCAAGATGACTGAATATAAACAAAACTTATCTGCACGTAAACTGAAAACAGAAGACAGTGATCAGATACCAGGAAGATGAAAAAAGTGTGAATAGAAATGGTGAGCAGATTTGTTAATTGCAAGGAGATCTCTAATAATACAGCATACACAAACTTTGACATATGTTTATTTCCAGTCCAGCACCATAAAAAGATTCTATTTTAGCAGTTTTTGGCTTAAAAAAGTATCCAGTCGGCAGTAGTAAGATCATATCCAATACCATACCCGAAGTCCAGTATAGTTCTTTTCTTTCAGATTGTAAGAAAAAAAAAAGTGGGCAAAAATGGCAGGATGTAGAGAGGATATCTCCACTTTCAGGCGAATATAGATCTATATAGAATTTCCAGTTGAAGCATATTCCTTTCTCCAAGAGTCCCGCAACTCCTAAAAGTTCAGCAACTATGTATCAAATGCAAAATAAATGTAACCAACAAAAAGATGAAGACAAACTCTTAAGACCAATTTAAGCTTTTGTTTCGGCATCCCACAAATCACTTAAACTGAATAATGTATTGAAAATGAAGCAATCATAAAATTAGGTGTTCCAAGAGGAAGTCAAACTTACTGGTTCCTTTCGTGAATAAACAGAAGGAGACACTCCACCTTCTTCCGTGGCAGGTTTTTCTAGTTGGATTAGCAGACAAATAGACGCTGATGGAGCATCTAGATGAAAAATACAACGCCTTTCATAGGAACTGTTGGCCTGGAGATGGATCCACAATAAACAGAGGTCAACAGCCCAGCATCAGAAGAAAACTAGTGAAAAGTTGTTTTTTTAAAAAAAAAAAAAAAAAAGCAAGACAGAGAAAATCAAAAATGAAGCAGCTTACTTCTTGCATTTCGGTAGGCAATATATGGAAATTAAAATCTTCTGAAAGTTTTTCTCTTCGCTCCCTATTATATAGACAAATTGTGCCATAAAACGGCTCTGCAAAAAACCTCTGAAACTCAGATAAGGAGTGGTGGCAGCTCAAAGGCTCAAATGAATAGAAAAATCTTAGGTAGACACATCTTTTTAACAATCAAGACTAGTATTCAACAATACAAACTCACCAACTAGTCCGGCTTGAAATGACAATGATAGGACTTTGACAGCAATCTTCAGACCGCTATAACCACAGCCATTTAAGTGTAAGAAACATTTCAGGAGAGAGAGGACAAAAGGAATGTTAAATGAAATACAACCTTGTATACTGGGACATATGAGCTTCAGGAATCCTTTGCCCAAATATTAATGATCTTTCATTTTCCCAGTCAAAAACCGGTTCATATGTCGCTAGAGGAGATTCACCAAAATGCTGCAAGTTAATAATTTGAGTCAACATTAAAGAACAAGCATTTTAAAAGACCTCCAATCTGCATTTGTGTAACAGGAACAACCTTGGAGACTTTGGCATTTGAGAGATCAGCGAAATTATCTTCAGAGAGTTGTGCCCCAGAAGTGCTGGGGATTTCACCATCAATTGAATCCTCAATCTTAGGCCGCCTAGCATTTGCAAGATGCATCTCTGGGGTCAATTCAGCATATAACCATTAGTACCAAGAAAGGCGATAATATGGCAAAGTGGACAGTTGGGCTGTAACTATTTCAATATTCTACTTTAAGCTAAAAAAGGATGCAATTAGCTGAAAGAAAATTTTAAATGCCAAACCTATGGGAAAGATATTTTCCTAATTAACAAGACCAGTTGTATGAGAAAACAATTGTCATTAGTTTGCAACTTTGCACGGTGGCAAAGAATCAAAATGCTTTCTAGGGATATGACAACAAAAGAGGAATATAATTTTATGAAATACAAGATGCTCACTAAATGATAAGAAAGCTATTTCCACAAGGACAATTTCAGACATTCAAGGATTGCACATCTGTTCTAGACTAAGCAGGTCTAATAGAATTTCCATATTAATCGAGTATTTTCTTTTTAATATTAGTAAAAAGATTAGCACTGGAATTTTTTAATATATTTTGTTTTATTGAAATTACTTCAGAAAGATTGTTTTATTTTACTATGACTTTTTTTTTGAGAATGGTAACATTATATTTTACTGTGACTTTGGTACATTATTACTTTATTTTCTTGATTTTAAAGAAGCATGCACAAAAGGACTAGCAAATAATTCTACACTTATCACCACTAAGATGTTTAATTTGGAAGAGATGAGTAGAGGGGCTTCAGAATGTATGAAATCGTCAGGTTTTTTAGGAATGGATGGATGAAGAGCATTGAAGATGTCTGCTGCAAAAAAAGAAATGCAATAAATGCACATGACATGTGAAACTTCTTCGTTCAAGTCGGCACCCTTCCATAAAATGTTTAAAATAATCTACTCGCAAATACACATAGATACATCACAATATGAGTGACACCTAACCCTTAATCTTCACATACACAGAAAAGTAGTTTCCGTATAGTTTCTCACCTGTTTCAATATCAGTATCAGGACCCTCATATATTTGACTCTGAAATGAAGCCGGATTGAAGCTTTCATAGTGACCATACTTGTTCTCATCTTTTACCCAGTCAGTTCTGTAGCATTGCACAAGTTCATTTAAATGCGGCCACTGCTCCAAATTTTCATCAAGCTGCAATTACAAGGAAAGAATAATGAGAGCATGCTAATAGGCAAAGGAATTTATCAAGTGCTGATTAAGAATTAGTTAGTTTATCGCATTTGTCAATATAACATTTATATCAATGTGGGTACAGACATTATCTGCCTCCAAATTCTATCAACAATCTAAAAGGACCATACATGAATTGCAGGAAGCATCTTTAAATAAGAGAGTACTTGATCAAGTTAGTAGCTTAAACTGTAGCTCGTAATTCTGCATGGGTTTATGAAGGATGGCTTTCAGGCACTTAATAAGGAATATGTATATGTGCTGCCCAAATTAAACTGAGATTTGGCGCCAAAAATACAGTGAGTGTCACTTCTTTTATCATTTGGCAGATTGAAAGGATAAATCCTACCATAAGATGTATTCCAATACAAAACATGTTAGCTACTACAGGAAAATTGACGATGATGTCACGCATTGTATTGGTGTGAGGTGGATGAAATAGAGGCTCGCACCTGAAGTCTTGTATAACAAGAATGTCATGAGAACTTAAAGGTAAGTTCTACAGAGTGGTGGTTAGACCAGCTATGTTATATGGAATAGAATGTAAGACCTCTCATATTTAGAAAATGAAAATTGTGGGATGAGAATGTTGGGATGGATGTGTGGACATAATAGGAGAGATAGGATTGAAAACGAAGATAACCTAGACATACTAGGAGAGATAGGATCAGAAACGAAGATGACCTAGACAAGGTGGGAGTGGCCCCCTATGGTGGACGGGATGAGGGAAGGGAAGGGAAGGGAAACAAAGCGAAATAGTTTGGCATGTGAAAAGAGAGGCGCATATGCCCCAGTGAGGAGGTGTGAGAGGTTGGCAATTATGGATTTGAGGAGAGGTAGAGGAAAGCCAAAAAAGAATTGGGGAGAAGTGATTAGACAAGACATGGTGCATCTTTAGCTTACCAAGAACATGACATGGGATATGAAGATTGTGAGAAATATTTTTGAATTGTGTAGCTGCAATATCACACCGAGACCTATTTATAAACACTATATGACAATCCTTCTCCAAATAGGATACTATACGCAAATGATACTCTTACTCTTATTCTAAGACTCTCCCTCAAGATGTGCATACAAGTCATATGTCTAAGCTTGCTAGAGATGTAATTAATACGAGGATTGGTGAGAGACTTGGTCAAAATATCTACAAACTAATCACTCGACTTCATAAGTTTTGTAATAATATCTCCGGAGAGTATATTTTCTCTAATAAAGAGACTATCAATCTCAAGATGCTTAGTCAGTACTCTCATGAAATATGGAATTTGATGCAATATGAAGGGCCGGTTAGTTATCACACATAAGTTCAATCCGGTCAGCTTTGTTTTTTGCAGTTAAAAAAGTTGAGAAGAGGAAAGTAGGATGACAGAAGAGGCACATGGCAAAAGAGGGACGAAAGTGTTAATAGAAAGTACACTTGGAAACATCCTTTACAGTTCATTTCCTTGTTTCGCAATTTGGCGAGTGTACAAGATGTTAAAATTGGAAGGATTTGGAGGAATTTCCTATAGGGTTCAACAAGTTCGGCTAGGAAGTTCCACTTAATCAGTCGAGAGTACAAAGGTCTCCAAAGAAATAAGGGGTTTGGAAAAAAGACCTCCAACTTACAACATGGCCCTATAAAGAAATGCTAATGGAGATTCAAGCTTCAAGATTGAGAAGTGTGCTCTATGAAAAACTTTGCAAATAAGTATGAACTTCTGTCAGGGTAAACTGCCTACACCACACTCAATTGGGATGCGTCCCTTCACGGATCCTGCGTGAACACACAAAAGCAGCAGGTTGCCCTTCCCGCTTGCTTGTTTACCCTCTATTTTCGACAATAAACCTGGGTGAAACTAAAACCTTGTTCAAAAATTCTTTGATATAGTAGTCAAAATAATCTTATAACCCCATTCATGACCATTCTACAAAATAAAATGTTCTATTGCTTGCTTCCTGAAACAATCTCTAGCACGAAAATCTTATGTCTGAATTTTAAGTAGTAGTTAGCATTTCATACCTATATTGCTTTTGTCTACACATTAGTTTCTCTAGTACCTCCATCACTCTCAAAATATCGATGACTCAATTCTAACTCTTCTTTTTGTATTGGTGTAAAAGGAAACCCACAACCGCTAACCTTTGGGTGCACATAGAGTAAACCATACTGGAGAGGTAACCCACACTTATGCAATAACTCGCAAACCACACTGGAGAGGTAACCCACAATAGACACGTCCAGTGCAACGAGCTCGACCCAGAAGGCAAACCTCTTACTTTTGTTGGCAAGGGGCTTCGAACTTGAGACCTCCAACATGGAACTCTCAAGGCAAACCACTGGGCAACCCCGAAGACTCATTCTAACTCTTCTCAATGTGATCTATTTTTTAATTTATGACCCTTCTCAAAGATAGAGAACACGGATCTTTCGAAACTGTTTTACCTCAAGAGTTCTCATTTAATCTAAGTTATTATATTTACGATTAGAGGTTTCTAGGCTAATCACGTTCTTATTACCAATTTTAACTTCAAAGCTTCAAATATTTTTTGAGCTGCTTACCAAAAAAGAGATGATCCTTGTTTTCTCGTGCTTTACTCTCAGTCCTAGATGACAATAATGGTTTGAACATTTACAAAAGCCAATGGCATTCTTTTGTCAAGTATGTGAACCTCTAGATCTTAATAGCCTATTTGGAAACAAGAGTGGATAACAATCAAGATGCAAATATCGATCTTCCTCAACACTAAGAAGCTCAGGCTCCAGAGAGTATTGCATCAACCCGAGCTTTTACTCTTTAGTCTCTAATGGTAAGAAAGACACCAATATCACACTTTGTCATCAACTACTAAAAAGAACACATTCTTCTAAAATGATTAGAGTATTTTCATCAAGTTGGAAGGACTTTAAATATTGAAGGGCTACCCAAGGCTCCTTTCTTTGCCCATGTCAATAAGAAATAGAAATATCATTTTATTTGTAAAGCAATTAGTATTAAATTGGGAAATACTCTTGTATACAAGTCATATAACAAAAGTACAAAGCCTACACAATACATGACTCTTCATAAATGTAACTCAATCTTTTATACATAAATTTTGTAGGTGCACCAAACCTAAGAATAAGATGCTATGAATCAAATATACAAATCATTTTCTAACCCCTCAATTGCTTTGCTATTTATGTCTTTTACATTCCCACATTCAAAGTGTTCACAGTTTGGACAAAAGCCAATTCAAACAAAAAAAACAACCAAATTGATCAAATAAACTGCTTTTATTTGGGTTTGGTATGGTTTTACATTTTTAAAAATCGATAATACTTGGTTTGGTTTTTGTTTTGTCTAAGAAATGGCAAAAATAACTAAATTGACAAATTATATACATATTTGTTATAATTTTATATATATTATAGAATTTTTAATGAACAAACTTTAAATATCTTATATACGTTTTCATCAAAATTTATTTATAAATTAAGAAGGGTTTGATGGAATCAACTTTGAGGCATGATCCAATTGTTGGTTCCACTGATTTTGATTTCATTTTGTTTATTGTTATTGAAGACTCAACTTGAAAAGAAAAAGTACAGTGTAATGGATGATGTCGGTAGGTGTTGGTTTACAAACTAATTTGTTTTTCTATTCCCCACCTGGTCTTTTGATTTTATTTTCGTGTATGATTAATAACCGAATAACCAAACCAAAATTGATAACAATCAAACTAATAAATGCATATCATATTTGGTTTAGTTTGGATTTTAATATTTTAAAAATAGATTAAATTGGTTTGGTCTTGGTTTTGACCAATAACAGACCTAAACCAACCCCTGAACACCCCTAACCCACATAATAGATAGCAAGGAAACATCACATGCCTCAAGTCTTCTCTTTCTTCTTCTAGCGACACATAATACTTCACTTAGCCCGCTTTTACCCACTGCCATGAAACAATTTAGCCACCACATGTGTTGAGCCACTTGGCAACGTAACAAGAGGTGATAACGCATCTTCTTCTAAACATCTATAAAGAATATACAACTCTTCTCATGAGCTTTGTTGTTAGAATTGGCCCCTTTTGCTACCTACAAGTGAAGAAGTGAACCTTGCTAGGTGCTCTAAAAATCAACAGACATATGACAAACTTGACTATGCTCACAACAAAAGTTTAACATAGTATAAGTTGACTTAAAATGCATTATCACTTATTTGTCTTCCCCCTTTCAACCTCTATGAGTTCTCACCCATGAGCATGGCATTCAACTAGTAGAGCAGCTCCATGACGAAATAATCCACCTCCCTCTTTTATGAATTCCTTTTGAATCTCAAGCCCCACAAGCTCCTCTTCTTGTACCAACCAAATTTGTTAGGTCATTATCTCTTTCTATCTCAAGACTCTAAATAAATCACAAACCTTCACAAGATCCAACTTATATAGACACATAATATCATGATTGACATATTCAAAGAACCAACAAAAATGGGCATCGCTCTTCTTTGACATGGATTGCCAGCAAAAAGACTATTTACATTAGGTCTTTAATGATCACCAATCGAATTGAGAGGCAGAGAGACTGCCTAAACACATATCCTGTGGGGAGATTTGACCACTAGATGGATCACGAAAGCGACTAATTGTGAAGTGGCCACTAGATTTAAATTCTAACTTTTTTCATTTTACGATAAAAATCGACGTCAAACCGTCCTAAAAAACAAACCGTCAATAGATGTATAAGGCATTTCTTTTTGTCAAATAGTGATCTTCTCGAGGCCTACTGGATCTAGAAACATTATTCCTCTCCCCAGCTATCCATAATGTAAGGATTTATTTTGGCAAGTTGACAATCTATCTAGTGGCTAAACCTGAGGACACTCCAAATGTAAAAGCAAGTTGTAGAGCATTATGGATAGGTATCATATCAATCTTTAAGTTGTAGGCAAGACTTATTTGAGAAAAAACAATTGCTAAAATGTTGCAATTCGTACCAAGAGAGTTCAAAGGTAGTAGATTTACATAATTTTCATCCTTTATAGTTTAGTCCTAAATTACTATTTCTACTCTTTAGGACCCTTAGACAGTTATTAGGATAATATTGTCATTTTAATTTATCTAAGGTTCTCTTTTGCATTGTACAAATACTTTGTACATACTAAAATGAGAGATATGAATGAAACTATTCCTTAGAAAAATTTAGCCTAGTTCTTACTTCTTAACTTAGCTTAGTTATAGCTTGTTTCCATCTCAATTTCCAGTCTTGCATCATTTGGTACCAAAGCACCGATCTTGCTCGATGGTAATCTAAAAAATGGCATTAGAAATGAAGGGCATAAAGGCAATGATGGAGAAATTGATTTTAGACATGTCCAGGTTTAATAAAAATTATGACAAAATGAACTTTAAAACAATAGAGTTAGTTCAAGAAATGAAGTTCTCCAATTAGGAGGGTGAGAAATACATCTCAGTGTATAGAAACTGAGAAACCACTGCAAACGCCATCTCCAATACCATTGCAAAGCCCTCCATACACCTCTAATTTCACTCCTTAGCACGCTAATGATTTTCAGTCTTCCACTCCTTTGTATCATCCATCGGGATTCTCTGAATTTTGGAATGTTAGGAAATTCCATATAGAGACACTACTATGCGTTCTCAATCGAGCAACATAGGGTTCCTTTCTAGCACTAAAACGTCGAGAACAAACCTTAGACCGGAGCATTCCTTTCTGCCTTTGCTGTTTCAGCAACAATAAACTTGCTCCAACACATATGTTAACAATTTAATCCCAAAAATTGTCGGATGGGGATAGTTTGAAAGATGTTGAGCCATTAGAAAAGGAAACAAATCTTCTCTTCTTTGTCACAGCCAAAACCAACGGAGATGCTCCCTCCTAATAATGACCTCGAGTTGCAAGGTAAGTCTAAAGATATCAACTGTAATTGCATTCGACAGTGTGATATTGATAAAGATGAGGAATAAAATTGTTTGGGAGGAGATTAACTGTGAATTGACTCGAGAAAAATGAAACTGGCCGGGCAGAGAGTAAATCATTTGTGTGTCCCTCACCTCTTGCCAAAATAGACATTCAAGGAGGAGGTGAGCATAAGGTGTTCAATGAAAGCTCTCCGTTTGAAAAGCTATGTTGATGTGCCTTTGCAAGCATTTGAAGTTTCACAAAGTTGTATTAAACCAGAAACTACTGTCAAGGGCATAACAAAGCTAGTAGTAGTTTTTTATCAAACATCATATGACATCACTACTACTTTCAAAGGCTATGCACCTACTTATTGTGAGCTTCAAGTGAAGAATTAGGAATTCAAGTGCTCTTTGACTGATTCTATTGTTCCTCATCAGGTTCATGCTCTTGAAACTATTGTTCTTGTCATTCACATAGTTGTATACAACAAGGAGGATAGTCTTATGAAGTGGATGTTGGTCGATAGTGTTTATCCAACAAAGGAAGGAAAGACTCGTCTGTTAAATGTTGAAGAAGCAAAGCAGTTTCTTGTTATTAGCAACCCCACTATTGAAGGAAAAAGAGTAACAACAGTAGAGTGTTTCCTGGGACATGTTCCACTGTTAAGGAGTGCAGAAGGCTAAGTTATTAGTTGGAGGGGCCTTTTAACAAGATGACACTTGTTTTTGAATGCTTCAACAATGTCAGTGCCTTTTATTATTGCTACCCCTTGATTATTATGGCTAAGGAGATGGAAGGATACTATGTAGGGAAAACCGCTCAAGTTGTTCTTCGTATCACAGATTCAACAGATAGGATAATGGCTAAAATGGGAGAAACACTTCTAATTGATGGTAAGAGATAAGAGTTTGGTGGCAGGGCATGATGTTGGACTTGGCATCTCTGGAATTGTCATTTCAGGGGATGATCTTGCACAAATGATCACAGTTATTACACGGGGACACGTGAGTGGGCTGAAGTTATTCACTCCTACAGATGAACTACAATTAATATCCAAGAAGCGACTCTTTGCCTGAACTGTAATCGGACTTGGGCAAAGGGCTGAGGAAGAACAATTTGAGGTAACCACTGGTGATGCAAGTGATCTGCAACAGATCAGTGCTTTGGAAAGCAAAGGGTTGAAACATCCAGGATGAGGAGCTAAGTGACAAAGGCGGGGACAAGAGATTGTATAGGCTCGCTAAAGTAAGAGAAAGGAAAGCTCGCGACTTGGACCAACTGAAGTGCATCAAGGATGAGGAGGGCGAGATGTTTGTGGATGACACTTCCATTAAATTAAGGTGGCAAGCTTACTTTCATAAACTCTTAAATGAAAAAGGAGATAGAGATGTTGAGCTGGGTAAGTTGGCACACTCCGAAAACCATCGTGATTTTGGATATTGCAGATGGTTCAGAGTTGAGGAGGTAAGACGGGCTATTAGTAGGATGAAGAGGGGGAGGGCGATAGGGCCCGATGAGATTCCGGTAGATTTTTGGAAGAACATGGTCAAGGATGGCATTGAGTGGTTGACTAGACTGTTCAATGCCATTATGAAGACCAAGATGTCTGATGAATGTAGGAGTACAATGGTTCCATTGTACAAGAATAAGGGAGATATTCAAAGCTGTAACAATTACAGGGGTATCAAGTTGTT
>JAABOM020000103.1:4878424-4890560 GCA_011800125.2 Solanum clarkiae
AGGTGATTAGACATGATATGGCGGAACTTGATCTCACTGAGGACATGACCTTAGATAGGAAGAAGTGGAGGTCGCGAGTTAGGGTAGCAGGCTAATTGGTAGGGTTAGGTGGATGCATGGCCTTGGTGTATAGTAGGGTTAGGTGGAGGACGTGTTTTTTTTAATCATGTGTTCTCATTATCTGTCGCATTATGTGTTAGTTTTATCATATTTACATACTGCCATAAGTTATTCATTATTAGTCGCTCTCTCTGTTCCCTTCCCTTCCCTTTCCTTGTTGTCATATCTAGTTCTTTCTGCTTATGGGTTTTGAGATGAGGGTCCCCAGGAAACAGCCTCTCTACTTCTATGAAGTAGTGATAAGGTCTGCGTACATTCTACCCTCCCCAGACCCCACTTGTGGGACTTCACTGGATATGTTGTTGTTGTTATTGTTGTTTCACTCATAGATTCTTCAACTCAAAATGGGATATAATTATGAGGATGATGGCAAGGTATTCAATGTCCAAAATGCTAGCTGAAAACACTAATGATGTTGTCACGAGGATTTCAGACAATGCGTGTAAGATTACAGTAAGCCACGGTGATGTTCATGCGAATTGCATTAGTGGTCCTAATAAGTTAGCTTTTGGTGACTATATGTCGAGGTGCAATGAATATTTGCCTATGTGCCATTGTCAAACGTCGCTTTACCATGTGATCATGTGTTCTATGTCAAGTGTGCCAAGATTATGGTTTCTAAGGTTTTTGTTCCAAGGTGTTGCTGGTCCTTGTCCTACCAACAATAAATTTAATGGAGAGTAGTTGATATCCACCATGAGAATTTGAGACATCCTAATCCGCAGACACATGGAGCTGTTGAAGCTTTGAAAAGCTTCATGCATGCTTAACTTGTAGCGTGGCAAAAGTAAAGGTTTTCATGCCATTACATCAAGAGACCTTGAGCAACTGATTGATTCTAGTATGGCTGCTAGTCAAAAATCTGCAATTTCTGTTGGTGCTACGCACAAGAAATTGGGGTGATGATCAGATTACTCATGGAACTTTCCTCGTTTCATGCTTTCTCTAACTGTGTACTACAACACCATTTTAAACATTTTGAGCATGGAAAAATCTATGTTTCACATCCCTAATTTCGGAAGGTTGGGAAAAAGTGGAAGGAATATTGGTGACAATCGGTGATGGCTTTGACAAAAGATACTTTAGGATATCATTTTCCTAAAGGTCATAATCACATTGTGGCTTCACTCAACAACAACAACAACAACATACCCAGTAAATCCCACAAGTGGGGTCTGGGGAGGGTAAAATGTACGCGGACCTTACCACTACCATAAAAGTAGAGAGGCTGTTTCCTGGGAACCCTCAAAGAGGCTGCTTCACTCAAAGAGAAGAAACATAGTTGCCTTGTTCGCTGGAGAAATAAATTGGGGCAGCTGAAGCATGCTCTAAGATTCATAAAGAAGTTGTGCAATATTAATATTAAGAACAGATATCAAACCCAGTTGGTAAGAATATGGCTTGGTGGTAACATTGCATAAGATGCCTTGCTTCAATTTTAACATGGTCTTGCAATGAAGATAATTTTACAGTTTAAAGATGGACTATTAAAAATTAGCAGCATTTTGAGGCTAATTTGTTGCTTTTTCAGTTTTCGATAATGTCTCTTTTGCATGGTTGATTCTACATGGCCTTGGAGGTGAGGTGCAACAAAAGTTACCAATGATGATGAAAATGTATAGGCTGCCATAGATGGATCAACTTTTGCATTTATCGGTGGAAAATGATGCTACAGAAACTACACACGAGTCATGTATTATCTTGTTAGTTGACAAGGTATCAGGGAAACAGAGTAGAGATGTGAGGAGAAGAGTCAATGTAGTCACTCTCTTGGTCCCTATAGCTGTCGACAGAAAGTTCGTTGATGTTGGGTTAAAAAATATTGCCCTTGTACTTGTTTTCTCCTTGCAGTATGACTGTGTTAAGCATGAATTTTGGAAGTATAAACTCAAGGATGCTCCCTGGAGTTCCAGTGAATTTTGGAAGACATTCATTACCCCTTTCACATTTCAAACTTGAGGACAAGGTTTCTTCAGAGGGGGAAGGAATGTTGCAATTCGTACCAAGAGAGTTCAAAAGTAGTATACTGTATTTACATAATTTTCATCCTTTACAATATAGTCCTAAATTACTATTTCTATTCTTTAGCACCCTAAGCCAGTTATTAGGATAATATTTCCATTTCCATTTGTCTAGGGTTATCTTTTGCATTGTATAAATACCTTGTATATATCACTTGGGGGATATGAATGAAATTATTCCTTAGATTAATTTAGCCTAGTTCTTGCCTTAGCTTAGTTGTATCTTGTTTCCCTCTCAAATTCCATTCTCGGATCATAAAATATATGTTAGAAAGAAAAATTGATACTAGCAGAGAGAATGGTAAGACAAAGGTTTTAAATATCAAAAGATACCAAATGGACAAAAGAAGCAGGCCTAATGGGAAAGACCCGCAAGTCTATTGCACAGAAAAGCTCAAACACCCAAACCAAAGACTACCACAGTTCTCAAAAGTACCCTCCCAATATAATTGGTAAACTTTCTAAGAGAACAGGAGATAAGTTGGATAGAAAGCACAAGCACAAGGCAATTTGGCCTCCAAGGGTACTCACTGTATAAATAGGAAAAGACTCTAAATCAACACACGCTTTTTGCACAAAGGAGGTAAAACTATGTAGAGGCCGCTTTGATGACAATCCCATGGTGAAACTAGCCTGAACTAAATGTAGGGACTACGAAGATAAATACATGCAGTTGGAGAAGTGTGCTTTTTAGCATCTTCGTGGGCCAACAAAGTGGCTTCCTCAGTAATTTGGCTATCATTGACTTGGAGCACAAACAGGAACCCTACTGGCATAGTTCTTAAGAATATTAAGCTTAAATATTACATTCTTGTAATTCTTTATTGACAATGAAAAAGACTAGAGCTAAAAGAAAGATAACAGTTGAGACTGAGGATCATTTCCTCCCAATCTCTATGAAATCTGTCTAAACAAAGAAGAATTAGTAAGTCCAAAAGCTTGAATACTAAACTAACCAGCGGATCTAAATTCAAGGAACCAGCGAAGGAATGGTGTGGTATTCTCCGAAATCGATATCCACTAGATGAAGTTTCCATTACTGCAAAAGAAAAGGCATAATGGAAAATATCAAACAGAGTACTGTTGGCAAGGGCAGGGTGTTTTACTCAGGGAAATATACAAATCTTGCATTGTAAACAATGTAGAGTAATGCCAAGCCAAAAACATGTTACAAAAAAAAACAATTTAGACACATTAACAAACAAAAGAAAGCTCATTCTTTAACTTTAAAGATTGAAAATGACAAGAGTCTTTAATAATTTATTTTCTTCCCTTTCTGAGAGAAATGTTACAAAAAAAGTTGGTTAGTCATACTCAAGAGTTACAGTAGTCATTCCACCAAAAAAACTTTGGAAGCAACATCCCATGAAAACAAGTAACAACGCAGATCAGTTCGGGAAAATCACGAAGAGATATTTACAAATCGGGACTGTAGCTTTACTTGTGCATTGGAAAAAGCAAGGAGAATACGACTAGCAATTTGCATTGTACTTTTAACAATCGGCAAAGGAGTTAGGGTTTTCTTGTCCCGTGAGAGAGAGAAAGTAGCAAATCTGGAAGAAAAGGGTGAGGGAAGAGAGAGATGAAAACTTACAGATCGAATTTGCCGGGAAAAGTGACCGGCGGGGAGTTCGGAGACGAAAGCCGACGGAGAGAAACAAGCTCAAAGCGGAGAAAGAGGGTGAGCTTTCAGGCGACTTGTGTAAGTCAAAAATAGTCAAATTAAAACGGACACTGGTCTAAATCAACTATTTCAGGAAGATATACTCTTCTTTTTTCCAAGTGCGCCGTGACTTTATCTCATTTTCTTTTGCATTTTTTTATTTTATTGGGAATTTTTTTTATTATAGTGTCAAAAATAACTCTAAATAAAAATTAATGAGGGATTAGATATTATGTTACCAAATATTTTTATTTAGAAATATGTTTCGATTCAAGTAGAATAAGTATTTATAGATAATTTTTTATTAGAAATAAAAGTGTATTTTAAAACTAAAAGAAATAATTGTTTACCCCAAAAAAAGTACAATTGAAAAAAATCAAATTGTAAATATAGATTGAATGAAATAATATTAGATAAATGTAATTTGTGTTGTTTTAATTTAAAAAGGGAAAAGGCATAATTTTTTATCGGAACTTATCCCGAAAAGTCAATACATACTTAAACTATTATGACAACATATTACACATATTTACTACTTAAAAATGAATTTATTTACCATTTGAGACGTTTAACATCAATCTCACATTATGTGATGTATATATCAGCACCATGTCAGAAATTATATTTTTTATATTACTTTGTTTTGTTTTCTTTATTAATTAACTTTTCTTTTGTTAACTATGTTTTATTCTAGTTATTTTTTAATTAATTATTAAATTTATCTAATAATTGTATCTTTTTCATTACTAAATCTTTATTTCATTTCGCATCTTATCGAAAAAATCATGTCCGGTCATTTTTAATATGAATTCTTTGTTCGTAATCATTCTTATATAACTCCAATTTTTCTTCTTCGTCCCCCACCATTAAATATCATCACAATCATTGTCAAAAATTTCAAATACAAAGTACCTTTTATCTTTTTACAAATAAATCTTAATCTCTCACCACTCTCATTGAATTAAAATTCAATTCTTTATAAATTTTACTTAGATCTCTTCTTCTTTTTTGTGGGTTTTGAAGAAATCAAAATCCAAAATAGAGAGTGAATAGAAGAAATTAAAACAACGCTTTGATGGTGATCCGCAGCGACGACGATAAAAGTTGTCAAAGGAAGATTTTTCAATGTCGCTTTGTTATCTCATATTTTGAGATTGTGATGAAATATAAGGAATGAAAAAAAAGAGGATAATTGGTGTCATCTAAAGAAGAAGAGGACAACCGGCGGCGTGTGAAAGAAGGGGGAAGGGGGGAAGAAGGGGGATTTTGATTTTTTATTTTTTAAAATTTTAATTTTTAGCTGACCCGCTGATTTTTATTTTTTATATTTTTGTCAAGTCAATTTTATCGGGTATTAAATTTGCTTTTAAGTAGTAAAGACATGTAATAGATCGTCATGATAGTTTTAGCGTATAACTGACTTTTTGAAACAAATTCAAAAGGAAATCTATGTTGTTTCCTAATTTAAAAAATATTTTCATATAAGTTTGACTAATGCGAAGAATTAATAATAATAATAATAATAATAATAATAATAATAATAATAATAATAATAATAATAATAATAATAATATATAGCTAAAGACAAATTAAAGTATTCAATAAAAGAATTTGAGGTGTTTCTAAGGTGGTGATCTACTACTATTATACGATGGTTTCTCAATAAAATTTGATTGTCAACAATTAATCCATCTTAACTCATGATAAATAATTAACTCACAGAATATGATCCACTAAAACTTAATTATGTTTTGAGTCAACTTAGTTAAAAGTGTTGAAAGTGAAAAATTTTCCATCTATTAATCTCATATAATGTCCTATTAACCCCAAAAAACTATAAATTTCTATTAGGATTGTGGATCTAGTCCAACTCTTCGCGCTCTCATCTTCTATAAGTCCACTTTTATACCAACATATGATACAATATGATATAAAAGGTCCATAAAATATAATCAAAACTCACATTTTGAGAGCTCAACATATAATCTTTGGCCTTAGAGTACTTGAAGCAGTGCTCGAAGATGGTCTCTTTATATTGCTTTTGATCATGAATATATCAAAACATCATTAATTAATACAATAAAAAATAAGTATAAGAATGAACTAAATATATTATTCATTAGATCCGTAGATACTATCAGGACATTCATCAATTTGAAAATCATCACAAAAAATTCAAAATGATCATATTTGATCCTGAAAGTTGTCTTTAGAAATATTACTTTCCCAAATCCATACCAAATGGTAACCTGAATGTGAATCAACCTTGAAGAAATCTAGGTCACCCTATAGCTGGTCAACAAGTCATTAATCCTTTGCAATAGATATTTATTCTATAAGATACTTTGTTCAAATATTGATAATTTATACATACTTATAATGAACTGTCTTTCTTTCATACAACTGGCATTAGTGCACTCTTTGGCGACACACTAGGCCTAATAAAGTCCTCATCTGATAAATTTTTTGTTATTTTTTTAATTCCTTCAATTCTACTGGTGCCATTATAAATGGGAGAATTGATATCAATTCTATCGATAGAAAATTTAATATTCTATTTTGGGAGAATACTAAAGAGTTCATCTGGAAAAAATGAAAAATTTTTAACTGCTGAAATAGACTGTAAGGTTGGTGATTCTGCATCCTGAAGACTAATAATATGATAAATGTAGCCTTTAGCAATTAAGTTTCTCTCCCAAAGACATGAATATACCTATCATTTGACATTGATGTATTATACTTCCATTCTTGAACTATTAATAATTTTGGCTTGCCAATCAACATTATCGTCACAAAAAACCTACCAATTCATGCCCATAATAATATGCTAGATAAAGCTAGCATATCTAGTGTTATCAAATCTGTAGAAGCTATAGAACATTGATAAACCCTTTTGGAGTAATAAAATCACCAATTAGGATAGACACAACAAAAGATTGCTATAATAGTTTGGTACTATAAACAATTTTCCAACAGTAAGCAGGTTAACATACAATAATGTAGAGCTTAAATTTATCAAAGAATAAATAGAGTAAAAACAGACACCCAACATATTTGTCCTGGCATCTGGGAATACTCTAAGTCATGTTGACTTGTCAATGCAAGTATAATTTTGACCACCATTAAAAGTAGATGCTCTTCCGTATCCTCGACTTCTACCTGACAAAGGTTATAGATCTCTCTCTACATAATTTACATAAGCAAATAACTCTACTGTTCATCGGCCCCTCTGTCCTCAATTATGCTAATCTCTTAAATGGATAATATTTTTGTACACGGCCTTTATAATCATAACAATAACACATTGCAGAGACCTCATGTTATTCACTATAAGTATTACAATGCATCACAAATGATCTAGATTACTCTAGGTCCCTAAAATATTGTGAGCCTGCCACTAACGAGCTCTTTTCTAGAACTGAATATCGTCAGTGATCATATTTTCCACCGTGAGACTACTATGGTAGAGACTTAGATGGCCTGCTAGAATATCTGAGTATAAAATCTTGGTGAAAATTTTTTTGAAAGTCGATAGGTCTGGGCTGACTCCACTCCCATCTCTCAATTCGCTTTGCTCCAAACTCTTCATTTTTCAACCCCTCCAAATTTTGAGAATACTTATACATGAGAGATATCCATATACTTATTTAGAGATGTTGTTGTACATGCCTTATCATACTATGAATTCAGTCCTCCTATAAATTTGTGTATCCTAACCTCTATTGTATTTACAATCATCGATGCACACTTGGCTAGGGAATCAAATCTTAGCCTGTAGTCCTTGACACCCATATTACCTCGATGAAGGTTTAAGAATTGATCAACTTAAGTATCTAAAATCAACTAGGTAAATAATGATCTAAAAAGGCGTTGATATAAGTGATTCCAAGTGTTTGAGGATACATTAACCCCTCTAAACTTCTCCTAACCCTAAAGCAGATTATTGCTATATTTTTTATTAGAATGTTGCCAACTCAATAGATTTTGTAGTTTAAACATGCATAACCCTAAGAATTTTGCATAGCTAATCAATAAAGTGTTGAGGGTTTTCTGTGATGTGTCCCTGTATATTGGAGAGGATTCAATATAAGAAACTCTTGAATCCCAGATCTTCCCGACCCTTTAGAAGGTCTAGCTATATTAGTCAGGATTGTTAATTGAGCGAACATATAGATTGCACTCTTGATATGAAGTTAAAACTGAGGAGGAATGTAAAATTTTCTCTCCCTTTTTCTCTATCTGAACTTTTCAGATAGGTGGTACTTTGTTGATACCTTCACATCAGGTCTACTTGTTTTTCAACCAACTGCTGTATATTTTTCTCAACTTGATTTCCAACCAACCGCCGTATATAATGAGTCACTATATATTTTTCTCTATACAATGATAATAATAATCGTAAGTTGAACAATTTAACTTTTATAACTTAGCTCAATAGCATGTTTTGAACAGAAAAAGGATAACCTTCTTGAATAATGTGTGTAGTTTCCTACTTATAAAATGTGGTGCACAATATATTTATAACATCACTTGCAAACTCTCTGAAATATGACGTTGCTCTAATATCAAGTTTTGCATGCCCAAACTTTAGGGGAACAATTACACCTAATGTTAAATCTTAAAAAATATAGTCCTTCCCTCTAAGCCATTTGCTAATGAAACATAGAAGCTACATATAATCATGAAAGCAAACAAGTATATCTCAACTTAAAAATAAGTTCTCAGTCAACAAGGTCCTTCTTAACAGTTCTACAAAAAAAAATAGCTACTCTCAACAGTTTATATAAAGCACTTAATAGTTATCACATAAGTCCTATTTGGACTTTCGATGCCACCATGATATCTAGGAAAACTTAATTTCCATATGGATCATCCAAGCCATGATCTCTACTAAAACAAAAGAAGTTGAAAATAAGTATATATCTACATAATATGTCAAACAATTATCAAACTTCAGCCAACCAACAAACAATGCTAACATGACTAATAACGTGGCTATATAACCCAACACACTAGTCTATAAGCCTCTAAAAATATAATATTTGGACAAAACAAGGTTCGAACCTACACAAACTCTATAAACAACAAACAGATAAACCTCTGGAACTTTGGCAACCCTTGGAAGAAATAAGTCAGCCAATCATCTAGTTAGACAGATATGCTACTCAGCAGGTCTATGTAATCGTCACTTAAAACCTGCAAGTATAAACATAGTGCCCCTCACTCAAGAGGCATCAATACAAAATAATGTACCAAGCATGTAAGACAAACTAAAAATTGAAATTGAAATATAATAAGTAAACAAAAATGTGAGAGCAAAATACAAGTAAAACACCTTACCTTCCTACAATAAAACAATAAATAAACAAGTAGAAAATAATAACTTGGCATGGGCCCCCATAAGCCCAGCAGGTATGAACATCACACAATCACGATAAGTTCTAATGAGCACAAACAAACATTGAATACTCATACCATCCTCCTTGCCCGGATCCTAATGATAATTTGATCTAAACCATCAGAATGTACATGCGTTATAAATTAAAACAATTCGTAGCCTCTGCGGTACAATAGAAGTATTGCCCTATAGGTACAACTTGCTCATTCCATAGGTACGATCTACTTAGCCTACAAGCACGTTCTACTCAATCTGTAGGCACTTTCTACTCGGCTCATAAGCATAGTAACTTGGCCCATAGGCTCATATTAATCAACCTACAAGCTCCAGAACCTTGCAACATTAGTGTTTACTAACACTAAAACAATCTCTTAGGCTGCAACCAGATGATAAAAACTTCACAACTATAATAGATGATCACAAGTGACCTAAACATAATTATAACATACTTTTTTAGGCCAATAAGTCACAAATTCATGGTATTGTAGCCAGCTCAATAGGATAAGGCCACAAGTCAAAAAACGATAATATATAAGTCATAACGGTCAATTATTTTGTTAGTTCCTCCTTTATATTTAGATATATATTTTAAAAAATATGTATTCAAAAAAACTTTTTAGATGTAGCGATTATATATCTGGTCATCTGATCTTCCTGCTCAAGTAACATGCTTTCTTTGCTCTATATAAATTAAGCCTTTAACCTATAAATATTGTGGAGCCAAATCTTTATATACATAACTTAAACACGTGAACTTTCAACTCAAAAGCGTGGTCCTTGGTGGAATTAAGTAGATAGAAAGTAGGATAATGAGTAAAGTTGAGGCTTTCTTCTTTTTTCTTCATGGGACAAAACTTAGGTTTTCAATAGAAAAATATTTCCCTTGATAGGGTGTATATGATAAAGTATTAAAAAAACTTATGTTTTAAAAATATATATTATTTTCATATCTAATTACCTTGAGATGATTTGAGATTTTATGGTATGATATAATCAGTGTGATTTATATTATATATGTATATAATAAAAAATTATGATTTCAATTTTTTTAAAAAAATATTAACATAGTTTTAGTAACACCTTATCATATAAAAATATTCGAACGAAATTACAAACAAATCTCTTTATTAATTAATAACACAAAATGACATTTCAATCAAAATAGAATAGTCAAAGTTTCAAAATATTTTATCGAAGTATGATTTCTATAATAATTAAAAAAATGTGTCAACACGAATTAATAGTTAATCTGATAATAATTACAATTTAAAGTTAAAAGAAGCATAGGGGCATTCTTTATACCTGCTAAAGTGGACATTATTTCTATTTAATATTTGGCAGCATGATAATATATTGAATTCTTAATACAGCATGATAATGTAGGTCTATTGAATTCCGAAAAAAGTTCACTTTTTGCAATTTTTTTTCTTTTTATGAAAATTTTGCTTTTCTTTCAGGAAAATTACACTCCCTTCCTACTTTCTATGGGGAGAAAATATTTATGGTCACGTACTTTGATATTGATATAAAATATAAACAATTATATCTGATTTAACCTTTGTGTATATTATCTTTTACCGATTAAAGTTTGTGCTAATGCTGATCCAATATAAATTATTTTTTAATCATAATTTATGTGATATTAATAGATTTTTTATATATATTTTAAAAAAAATTAAATTGTTAATTACTGAGATTTATAGAATATTTTATTTATTACCTATTTTGTTCTAATTTATACTGCACATATAAAATTTTGAGAGTATATCAAAATTTTATTTATTAATATACATAAACTTCTTGATTTAATTATACTACTGTACTTTTGAAGTATTTTCTTTTTAATACAAATATATTCATTAAAAGATTATTAAAATAATTATTTATTTTTATTTGTCCAGCTTAAAAAGGAAGACTCAATTTTTGATTTTACATTGATTTTGTCCTAATTTTAACGTTTATATGCTTAAAATAATTTATTAGGATGATATATTAAAATTATGGTTGAAGCAGATGAAAAATAATTTATTAAAGATTATATTGTAAAATCATAGTTGAAGCAGCTAAAGAAATATAGGAAAGCAGTGAAGCAGACACGTCAATATCAACTACCTTAAAAAAATTAAATTAAAAAAATTCATAAAATATTTTTATTAGTCTCACGTAATAAAGAAGAAGCAAGCGAGTAATTAAAACAAGTAGAACAACCAAAAACTGCTGAGCAAGTAGCACGATTAAAAGCTGTTGAAGTTATTTGCTTATATATAAAAACTAATACTAATACTAACAAAATATTAATTATTATATACACTTTTAGGTTAATATAGTTATGTGCAATGAATTTTTTTCCTAAGTACAATATTATATGTTAAGCTACATTGTGTAATATTTTATGTGGGATAGTATATTTTTGAAAAAAAACTTATCTTTTTGCTGTAAAATCTACAAAGATCAACAAAAACACTTCCAGATTATACTTACACTAGCTCTGAAGATCGTACGTGGCACGGGTTTAATAGATATATATTTTTTTTTTGTTAATACTAATTAATAGAAATGACATAGTAAAATTAGGTAGATATTTTAATAGCCATCGTAAAATTAAGTAGACACGTTATTGTAATTTCATAGTTGAAGTAGATGAAGAAATAATTAAATAAAACAGAAATGACACAATAAAATTAAGCAACCACTTTAATAGCCACCATAATACTAAGCAGACATATTGTAGTCACCTATCTGCTTTAAGCAGTTGCAGCATGCAGCTGAAATGCTCAGCTATAAACAATAATTTTAATAATAATTAATAGAAAGACATAGTATACCTGTAGGGGAAAAATTGAAAATTTCTCTTTTATATATATATATATATATATATATATATATATGGGAAGACAAAATACAAGAGAAGATTAACAAGTCAAAATAATACAA
>JAABOM020000103.1:4890660-4901458 GCA_011800125.2 Solanum clarkiae
TTGCTGCTGAAAATTTGGTGATTATTGTGCTTTGTCATTCATATTGGTTATTTGGGGAAAAGATTATATTGCGCTTCCGTTGTGTGTTTTGTCATTGCTTCCCCAACAGATATATATTAAAATGTTTATATTTAATCTATATATTCAAAAAAAAATTGTGACGAAAAATATTCATCTGACCATCCTTGAATGAATGTAAGTCTGCGCCAGATGTCATGTTGCTCTTCTTGTTTCACATTATCCAAATCCTAAGAGGAAAAAACCAAAGAACTCCCTAGAGACAGACAAGAAAGAATATTAGTTGTAGAATTTCAGTCCACTAAAAGGATATTTGGCCTTATCTGACACTATCCAAATCCTAAGGAGGAAACTAAAGTACTTTTTTGTTGTTAAGAAGGGCTATTTCTTTACTCCTCCATATTAATTTTTGCAACCAAAAACTTGGAAATAATATTTTCGAAGTTATATTTTTAGTGTTCAAAATAAATATTATAAGAGCATTTTTCAAAATATTTTTCTCCCAATATGTAAAACTCTCTTAAGAAAAAATGGAAACGAACGTAGAACGTGTATCCACATCCTCAATTTTTCTTCTCTCCCATACTTAGAAATTACATCCACTCTATTTACCACATCAACACCTACGAACATCGAGACTATCAAATTACCAAATTCAAGAGGACAATTAGGCTAACATAAAGTTTAGGCATGCATTGAATAGATCATGTGAAATTCAAGCTAATTTTGATCTGTTCAACCTTAAAAAAGAAAAAAGAGGGAGGGGGAAGGGGAATAATATTACTTTAGGGATGTTTAGTGTAATAGATAAGGGAAGCTAATCCCAAGATGATTTTCTAGTGATTTTTAGTCCCTTATTTGGTTGCACAGATTGAGATAACTTATCCCAGGATTAACAATTAGTCCTGCGATAAGTTATCCTTCTAGGAGGTGGAATAATAATTCTAGGATAATTTATTCTGGGATAAAGTATGTGAAATAACAAAAATATCCCCCTTAAACTTTCTTTTATACATTATTTTTATATTTATGTATATTAATATATATTTTTAATAATATTCATAACCTTGATTAATCGTTGTTTTTATATATTTTTGTAATTAAAAAAAATTATATTTTATAAATAAAATTTTTACTTATAAATATATTTTAAGTTGAATTTATTTTTCTAATACTTATGTTTATTTATATTTTGATTTCTCTTAAAATGTTCACTTCACTATTAAATTCTATATTTTAAAATTAAATAGTTTATGACCCACTTAAAAATTATATTTTATATATCAATTAAAATGTCAATTATTTCAATAATATTTTTTCTTTACTTTTAATAAACTTAAAATGAAAGTTTTATTTTTAAATTAAATAAGATGAAAATTTATTTTTCAGCTAAATAAAATAGAAATTTTATTTTTAAGCTAGGGATAAAAATCTTATTCAAAGCTAAAGCTAAATAAGATAGAAGTTTTATTTTTACGTTAAATAATATAAAAATTTAATTTTAAAAACACATGACATAATCTTGAAAATGTATACATATATATTAAATAAGATTAAAATTATATTTAACAATGAATAATTAAAACTTGCGAAGAAAATTAAAAAGAAAAACTAAATAAAGTGAAAAGTACTTTAATAAACTAGCATCTTATTCTTATAAATTATATTATAAATAATATTTTGAATCAAATAAATCATAAAAAATACTTTCATCATAACTAATTATATCATAACTTATACTCGTTAATAAATAAAATAGGAAAAACGCCCGTCCAAAATAATAATCTAAGGGAAGGAGTATCTCTACGTGGCACAACCAGCTTCTACATTTTCTCTTTTCGCGGCAGGTTGCTCACATCGCTGATTTATGTGGAGGAAATTTTACACTGTCACCATCAATCATGACTTGGCTACTCATCTCATTATTCATTTCAAAGTACAAAATTCTATTCTAATTTCTAACAATTCACTTTCCTAAAAAAAAAAAAAGCTCATTGTTCTTTCCAAATGAGTGCTGCAACTGCAACATTTACTCCTCATGTAGCATTTAGCAACAATATAAACAATTCTTATAATAATCCAATATGGAGAAAGCCTAATTCAATAAGGAGTACTACTACCACAGCAAACCGTAAACAGTCCACCAATTCCTTTGTTACGAGGGCTGCATCTTCTCCTTCAAGTGACAATGAGAAGAAAAATAAGAGGAAGAAGAAGAAGGTAGTAGTTGAAAAGGAAGAGCCAAAGGTAGTAGAAGAGGTCAAGGAGGAGGAGTTACAATCTTCATCAGTTTCTGTTATAAAGAGATTGGATGATGTAAATCCAGTTGGATTAGGAAGGCGTTCACGGCAAGTGTTTGATGAAGTGTGGCGAAAGTTTTCAGGATTAGGGCAGATTTCGAGAACTATTCGTTCTGATGATGAGAGTAGTCTGCTTATTAGAGAAGGTGGACCCATGTGTGAATTCGCTATCCCTGGTGCGCAGAATACTACCGTGCTTGTTGTTGGCGCGACTAGCCGTGTTGGTAGAATTGTTGTGCGCAAACTCATGCTTAGGGGATACACTGTCAAGGTCCATTTCGCCATTTTTGGTTTTGCCCTCTTGCTATACTTTTATTACTAACTTTTTTCTTAATAGTTGAGATTATGTCCATATATTGTGTTTTTTAAGAAATATGGTTAGTGATCACTAAGGAGATGTTCTAAATACCCGGAAGTAAATACACGAACAAGTCATGGGGAATTCAATATCTATTATGTATATACATTTATTTTTACGGCAACTCCGCTTGGAATTGAACCTAAGATCTCTTGGCCCTTAACCACTTTATTGACCACTAGTCCATACCCTTAGGTGCAATATCTACCATATATACATAAAAAGTAATTTGTTCAAAAGATGAAGAAATGAACAAACCAAGAAGCCATAGGGGCTTCAACATCTACTATATATACATGAAAAGTAATTTTAACCATATATAAAAAATATTAGAATAGATAGATAAACGGGCTAAATGGAGTGCTGCTGACTGTACAGAGCAAGAGTTACGAGATGTGCATATATTGTGCATTTTCTAAAACATGGTTAGTGAGGATTCATGAAGTTGGCCCCTACTTGTTTGTGAATGTTGTGTGGTTTGTTATTGCTGTTGTGGTTGCATTTTGTGCATATAGAAAGTTTTATTACTCCCTCCGTTGTTTTAAAAAGAGGACCTAATTTCCTTTGAGTCTGTTTCAAAGGAAATTATTTTTTTTTATTTTCTTAAACTCCATTCTAAGTCAAACGAGGTCATTTTTTTTTGAAATAGAGTATAAAATTTGGCAATGTTGTGTAATTTTGTTATTGTCATTGTGGTTGCATTTGTGTGCATATAGAAAGTTTTATTAAGTTGCAGATTGAGATCTGAGACACTTGCATTTGGCCCAGTATTTGACAGAAGCTTTTAAATTTTGAAAGAGATTGTATGATAGCATAGGGATATGTCCGAGATTTAGAGCATCTCTAGTTTTGGAGTATTGGAACAGTTAACATAATGGCCAAATGGATTGGAAAGAATGTAGATAATTCATATAGCTAACCCTAAATAGTTTGGGACTAAAACGTTGTTGTTTTAGTTGTATATATAAGGAATCAACGGCGGTTGAGTCCTAAATCTACCTCTGAGTGTTGCTCTTCCCGTTAACTATATATTTCCTCTTTCTTTGGTTGAATATATTTACTTGATACCCAATTGAGATGCTAGTCATCATTTACACTTTGCTTTACATTCCCGCACAGGCTCTAGTAAGGAAAGCTGAACCGGATGTGGTTGACATGCTACCGAGGTCTGTGGAGCTAGTGATAGGCGATGTTGGTGATCCTTCCAGTCTTAAAAATGCAGTGCAAGGCTGTAACAAAATCATCTATTGTGCCACTGCTCGGTCTTCAATCACTGGCGATCTCATCAGAGTTGATCATCATGGGGTTTACAATCTCACCAAAGCCTTGCAGGTATTTGTTTTCTTCCACTATCTTGTTTGGTCCATTGGTGGAAAGGTTACATTAATTACATTTCCAGGTTGTCTTCGTTGCTCAGATCCTATCTCCATGGTAGAAAGGGAAGGAGTAAAGCAACAGAAAGCCTAAGGACTGGGTTTGATGTCTGACAGTAGTTTCGATGGCAAAATCTTCCTCTCAAAATGCTGCATAAGATGCTTGTACTAATGCTGCTAGCGCTAGTCAAGCAGCATTTGGTTAACATATCTTTCTTGTCATTAGATGTAAAATTGAGTTTGAATTTTACATAGCGGCTTCCCCCTAATATTTTGATGCTTTTCTTTTCTTTGTTAAAGGTGATAATTACCTTTTTTCTCAGTTTGCTGGGCCATTAGTTTATATTTGCTTTAACTAAGAAATTGCAAAATATTTTTCAGAAATGTTTTAAATTCCTGCATTTAAAAAAAATTATAGGATTATAATCTCAGGCAATTATTATCTATGCATTTCCAAATACTTTCCCTTGTTGCGATGATCAGTTTGTAATCTGTGTATGCATTCTGTTCAAAAAATGTAGGACTACAACAATAAACTTGCACAGCAACGAGCTGGAAAGAGTAGCAAAAGCAAGCTTTTAATTGCAAAATTCAAGTCTGAAGATTCATTGAAGGGGTGGGAAGTCCGTCAAGGGACATATTTCCAAGATGTGGTTGTTTCTAAATATGATGGAGGAATGGATGCCAAGTTTGAGTTTACTGAAAGCGGAGAGGCTGTTTTTTCAGGTAACCACGGGAGATGATCCCAGGTATTGAAAGCATGTACACTTTGTTTGTGAACATATATAGGGGCTTGTAGTCCCAGTTATTGCATTGTGATGTTAATTAAGACAAGTCTAACGGTATTTGTGAAATATTGAATTTCAATGACGAAATATTTTGATTCTGTTTCTAAGTGTTCTTTCTTTTGGCTCATGTAAGGGTATGTCTTCACAAGAGGAGGCTATGTTGACTTATCAAGAAAACTCTCACTCCCTTTGGGTTACACTCTTGACAGGTACTTACTTTAAATTTCTGTTCTTCCTTTTATCTTTACTCATACTTGATGCTCTTTTTCCCAGTTGTTGATTTCTGCTCACTTCATGTACTCGTGGCGCTATTGATTTCTTTTACTTAGGTATGAGGGTCTAGTATTCTCTGTTGGTGGAAATGGGAGATCTTATGTTGTAATTCTTGAAGCTGGTCCTTCAGCAGATACAACACAAAGCAAACTGTATTTTGCCAGAATTAGCACAAAAGCAGGATTTTGCAGGGTGAGTTCGGATTTATAACGTGGAGGAAATTTTTTGATCAAGTAATGCCTCCAGTCTGAATTCTTTTATTATTAATATTTTTATTTTAATGTTTTTGCATATGTACATGTTTCACAGGTGAGAGTTCCATTTTCTTCCTTTCGGCCAGTGAAGCCAGATGATCCACCATTGGATCCATTCCTTGTGCATACCTTGACCATACGCTTTGAGCCTAGAAGACAGGTCTTCCCTCGACCGAAGCATTCCTTTTCTCATTGTTGGCATTTCACTTCTTCGAAACTTTTAAACTCTTTCTTCTACTGTTATACTTGAGTTACCATATTTCTGGAATTCCAAAAGTTGATTAATATATGAATCAATTGCTTATACACTTGAGTCCAGTCCACATTATTTTAGTACAGTGAAGGAGCAAAATCTTGAAATGAAATAATTGATCGAGTGGACCAGTCTTGATGAATGCACATGGATAATGGAAGAGTCATTTCCTTAATCCTGTATTTGTGCATGTAGGGAACCATACTATATTAGTTGCTAGTATTTTAACTTTATATTTCCTCTTGTTTCTCCAATCTATACGAACTAAACATATTATCTTACAGTTCAACTACTTCATTTCCACAATATACTGGCCAACAATGGACCATCTGTTGTCGGCAGATTGTTTCTTTTTGCTTGCAACCTCCCAGCCCAAACCTCCACCAACCCCGAAGGAAACAAACTATTTTATTATTTCAAGTATTTGATCAATTATGTATGAAAGAAGAGCTATTTCCGCTAGAAAATCCAAGCCTCATAACAAAATTCATGGTTCTACCTGCAAAAGCCCTGTTCTAGGATAGATACCTTAACTCCATCTATGCATGAATCCTATAAAACATTTCAAAGTAGAATCCAACTCTTTTCCTGTGCTAGTTGCTGATGCATGTCATGGTCATTTGCTAATTGCTACAGAGGCCAATTGAAGGACCTACAGGGATGAATCAAGATTTGAGAAGCTTTCAGCTAATTATGGAATATATTAAGGCTTTGCCTGTAAGTTCAGTTGACTGTTTGTGCAACAGCACTATGTGAGACTTTTGTTTCTTCAAGTTTTTGCTTGTGATCTGCATGTAATAGTCAGAATCTATGAGAAGTCTGGAATTTGACTGGTAACTGTTTTAGTATCTTCAAGATAATTTATGGTCTTGACTAGTCGTGATAGAACTCCATTCTACTTTTAAAATTATTTTCCATATTTAACTCGGTCGGTTGCTAAAGTTTGGAGTTACGTCAATTTGGTTCAACCTGTAAAGCGTGCTAGTTCTTGGATAAAACTAAATGCAAGTAATTTTATCCAAGAATGTGGTTAGAATGTCCTAAATTGGTTGTGTGAATAATCTGTCTCCTTATATATTTTTGCTCAATCCTCAATTTTATGAGCTAGATTTCGGAGTTGAAATAGGCCCAATGTTCAGTTTTCTTAACTTAAGGTCCGGCTGAACCATTGCATACAGTTGATGCAAAGGATAGAACAAGACATAGGTAGATTGACAGAGTAAGCAACAAATGAAGAGTTCAATTGCTGCAAGCCTCCACATGAAAGTTGATTACTTTATCTTTATAGCTTATACATGTTTCATGATGTGCTGTGTTTCCGAGACTAGTATCATCAGGTAAGTCCTAGAGAGAAAGATGACTCATGTCTAGTAGAATCTAAGATGTGATTGGGAAGATAAAGGCAGCTGTCTTGTTCATATAGTTATCGTGCAGAATAATTTACTTGTCCTTGTCATGCTGTGCATATTTATTTTTTAATTGGGTGTTTTTTTGTTTTTCCTCTTCTTAGTATCAGCATAAATGTCATGTTAAGTTCTACTCTTTTCTATTTGAATCTTAAAACTACAAGTGTGCCAAATCAATGAACATCAATTAATGCATATACACTCAATTCTAACTGAAAGACAAATCAGTGTTTTCCTCATGACTGGTCATCATTGGATAGGCAGATGATTTGTGATAGGTTGTGAATCAGCATGGGTTTAGGCAATATTTGTGCATTGAAATACTGACTGCAAATTTTAGGCTACTTTTGGTCGGAGGCGATTTATAGATCTCTGTGCTGTTCAGAAGAAAAGTAAAAATTTATATACAGAAAATAACTGTGTTTACAGTCGATGCTATTACTTCTTTTCATCAGTCATCTTTAAAATGATGATTTGGTTGATAAAAGAATTGTGTTGGACAATATACTTATTGCCAAATTATTGTAAATTTTGCAGACTGGACAAGAAACTGACTTTGTCTTAGTATCATGTACGGGGTCAGGAATAGAGCCTACCAGACGGGAGCAAGTTTTGCGAGCCAAGAGGGTGAGTTCTTCTTCAGACTCTTCCTTCATGTAGTTGTCTTGGATTAAAACTGAATTCCTGATTATTTGAATTTTTGTAGGCTGGTGAAGATTCGTTAAGAAGGTCCGGCCTGGGATACACAATAATTCGCCCAGGTCCTTTGATGGTAAATATGTTTTCCAGTGTTCATATGTTGGTCTATCAGCTGGAAATATCAAGTATAGTTAGCTTCTGGTTAACTTTAGGACTGACCTCAAACAACGCGTCTGATTCGAGTCAGCTTTTGCTTTGCTTAGAATTAGTTAATCATATATGCAAACATAATTGTAAATCAGCATTCTTTGTGATAGGTTGTATTTGGACTTCTAGTGGGAGAGCAAGAAGTGTTTTTTCCCCATATTTGTCAGAACAACTGTTAAACTATTGCTTAACAACAATGCTATTAAGTTTGCTGGAAGTTAAACTAAATGCAAATGGACTACCTTTGAAACCATATATTGGCCGTTAAGGACATAGCGGATTATAAGAAGGGAACTCTTCAAGTGGTCAAATTTAGTCAGAGTAGGACGGAATTAGTTATCGGCATCGATGACACATATGTATTTCTATAGAAAGTTCTGCTTAGCAGCTGCTATAATGTGGTTTTCCACTTATGAAATGGTAAATGAAGCAAGCAAGATTTAGCAGTTGTACCATACATTGATATGAATATTGTTGGAACGAGAGACCTACAACCCAAAATATCAGAATATAGCAAATCTGAAGATTTTTAATGATTACTTTCTGCAGGAAGAACCAGGTGGGCAACGTGCACTCATATTTGACCAAGGAAACCGTATATCTCAGGTAAGAGTCTTACTGTACTCATGAGAGTATTGCTATGCTTCCAATTGACCTTACCTTCATAATGGTACATGCAGGGAATCAGTTGTGCTGATGTGGCTGATATTTGTGTGAAGGCATTGCATGATTCGACAGCCAGAAACAAGAGCTTTGATGTGAGTAATACTTCTACTTGTTTTTGATGGCAGACTTTGACAGAAGAACTAATTGGCCCTATTCCCTGACTAGGTATGTTATGAATATGTCGCTGAGCCTGGGAAGGAACTTTATGAGTTGGTAAGACCATTAGATAACAAATTTTATCAATTAAAAGATCAAAGGCTAACTATTGTACAGCCATTTCCTTCACTTTCTCTATGAATTTCTTTTGGCAGCTATAGTAGCTAAAATTTTACTTCATCCCTGTTTCTCATTCAGTTTCTTATAAAAATTGCAGGTTGCACATTTGCCTGACAAAGCAAACAACTATTTGACACCAGCACTCTCGGCACTGGAGAAAAACACATGATCGTGCTCACAAATAGTTCCAGTTTCAATCTTGATTCAATCTCTAACAGAAGGTATTGGTGTGAGACTTGCCAAGATCGTTTTGACTCTGAGGAGTACTTTCTGTCTGTATGTGTTCTCAAATATATGTGTACATATATATATGGCAATAGTAATTTTTTGTTTACTGAGGGCTGCATATATATTAAAAAAAGCAAGCACTTCCCCAAAGTTGTTTTGTTTATGATGACCGGAGAACACTCATTAGTCATTACCAAGTGTATAATGGTCCAACTTGTTCATTCTTCTCTTTATCTTCCTCTGAAAATGGAAGGGAAAAAAAATATGTAAACTCCAATGTCTTCAGCTGAATTTTCCGTCAAGAGGGGAAGAAAAAAGGAAGAGAGAAACCCTGTGACCAACATGTGTTGTGGTGAGAATAGGAAAAAATCTTGTTAGGAGCACTGCCTCCAAGAATAGGCGCTGCAGTGTGAATGGCCCCCCCTGCAAGTACTGGGCACAGGATGGGAAACCTAAAACGAGTGATCTCCATGTATTCATATGGAATCATGTTATTTGGACTGCAATTTTCCAGTTAGGATAGCCCAACCGAGGCCCTGTCAGAACAGGGTGCAATAAAATTTTACGTGCACTGTGTTCACATTTTGACTGTTCGAGATTGAACTGCTTGGTTTGACATATGTGTTTTTCGAGCACACTTGTGATCGATGACCAAGGCAAAACAAGTTACAAGTCCCAAGTAACTGCTGAAAGAAAATGTCTGCATGCAGAGCTCAGTTTACTTCATTTGATGGCTCATGCTAAGCTGGAAGAGGATGGAAATTGGAAGGCAAGAGCTCCTCAAAAAGACATTGTAAGAGAATTCTACTCCCAGTTTGTGAACAATTCACTGCGAGCCCAAGTAAAAAAATATAAATAGAAATAATCCACTTCAATATTTTGCCTCAAACTACGTATTCTTTATTATTATATAAGTGTGAGTTGGTTGGTCGTCGTGTCTGCTTGAGCTGTCTCTTCCTCTTATGTATTATATGGGGTCCATTAAAATATTTTGTGGACTTTTAATTTAATTTTTTTAAGACAGTTGCTTATTTCAACTATGATTTTATGATTTTACTATATCATCCTGATCAGTTGTTTTAAGTTAAATAAATACCTAAATTAGGATTAAACAAATTTTTCTTTAGATTGCACAAATAAAATTAAATAATTATTTAATATCTTTCCGTAATTATATGTGTCAAAAAGGAAGTGCTATATATATATATATATATATATATATTGAATTTAAAAACTTAGGTGATATTATTTGGTTTGAGAGAAAACATACACTTTTAGTAGAATATATAAAATTTGATACATACAAATTTATGAAATAATAAAGGATAAACGTGCAATTCACATTCCAAAGGACTAGTTATATTAAAAGTGGAAAGCTTCAAAATATAAAGTTGGATTATGATTTTATCTTTATATTTAATTAAAGTATTATAAAACATCTAAATTAATTAAATAAAAAATAATTAAAAAAACTCTAATTACTTTATTATGGTTTGTATGAGATGTGGTTATATGTAATGACTAATTAATGAGTTATTACGGGATTTGAATAACTAGAAATTAATTGAATAGACAATAAAAGAAAAATTGTAAACATTAAAAAGGAAGACTTGGATAGCCTCACCTGTCATTGGATTCAATGAATTGAAACGGACATAGAGCATGGTATCAATTGTTTCATTCTATATTTGTTCCTTCTTAGCTTCCTGCAGTTATTACTTATTCATATATATATCTTTGTTTCACTTCTCTCTCTCTC
>JAABOM020000103.1:4918240-4932345 GCA_011800125.2 Solanum clarkiae
ATAAGGGGGCGTGTGTGGCACACCAGCCCGTATTAAATAATAATTTTTTTTATTATATATTTTTTTAAATAATTAAAATAAGAATAAAGCCCCGATAATTAATTTGACACCGTGGAGGGTAAAAATTGGGTATCAACACATATGATATTTAAAAATGACATAAATACATATAGATCACAATAATTAAAAAGTTAAAAATTAAAGGACAGATTTGCAAGTTACCAATGTCATATAATTTCAAAAAAAGGAGTAACATATACTCCATCTGTCTAAAATTAATTGAATTTTTGAAAAAAAATTTAATGTTCAAAATAGTTGCATTGTTCAAAGTTTAAAAAAGAATGTTTGAAACTTTTTATATATTTGCTCTTTTATTTATTGAGGTTTTATATTTTCTACGAAATAAATTACACTACATATTTATGACTTCATAAAGGGTAATAGTGAAAAGTATGACGTAATTTTGTCTTTAAATGCTTTTTCTAATATGTGTGTATTATTTCATAAATTAAATTAATATGAGACAGATGAAAAGTACTGTTTAAAAATAATATAAAAAAAATAATATAATTTATAATAATTAATAATTTAAAATATAAAATTATATTAAAAATTTAAATTTTTTTAAATTTTATCTATATCACATAAATTGAGAAAAAAAATAATAGATATTGTAGCCAGTAACACGAGTTCTAATTGGATAAATAAACAACACTTTGAAGAATGAGACTAGGACCCATTAAAAAGATACTGGCACGAAAGTCAGCACAGCCGAAGTATAACAAAACTTCCACAATTATAATTATATTTTAGATAACTTAATAATGTATTTTTTTCCCTAAAACTATCCTATTTTATTAGTTAAACTCTGATATAACAAGTCAACTTCTATTTGAGCAACAAATAAAATTACAATATATTACTAATTTACAGTGACCACAGAAAGAATGTGAAGCCTGAAAGGAGGAGGAAACACCCGTTTCAATTCAATGTTCTAAAATAATAGTATTGACAGATTAAAGTAGGCAATCTTGTACGCGATTTTCAATTTGTTGAGTTCCACTACCTCTTTCCTAACTGGATTTTACGCCCACACTTTTTGACTTTTTCATAAACACCTTATTCCACAACCTTATATATAATTTATATTATAGGTAGATAGACATACCATAACTCCTCAGTGTCTCACCAAACTCACCTTCTATTATTCTCTCCCACAAAAAAATAAAAAATTGAATTCAAGGAAAAAAAAAAGTTCAAGAATCCAATTGATTTGAGAATTCATACAACGTGAGGTTGAATCTCAATCAAATATATATTCAAGTTATTTAGATATGAAAGCGGACAGTTATTTGTCCTCATCGTTCAAGAGGCTAAACAAGAAGAATGATGAAAATAACAATAATTCTAGCAATCATAAGGCATCATCATTGAGGGGGAGACTCAAGAATTCGTGTTTGAGGAAGAAGAGAAGACTACACAAATTGCGCAATTGGTTTGTTGACTCATTTTTATTCAAGATCGCTTCTCTTTTTGAAGCAATTGCTTTGGTTTCCACCTTAGCTTTCTTCTTATTCTCTTATGGTTTTCATATTTGATTCTTTACAATTTACATATATATACCTTTTTTCTTTGTAAAATCAAGAGTTCATTAATATTGAACAAAAGTTGATATCTAATGGGGTGTAAGGTTCTTTTTATTTATTTATTTTTCTTTATCTATATTCTCAATGTTGTAAAAAAATAATGTGACGTATATGAATTAAGCTGTACTAATTGCATTTCTAACTTATATTTTATTTTTTGTTGTTATGTACTCCTTTAGTTCCATTTTCCTTGGCCTTATATAAAAAATACTTTAACTTCCATCCCAGATGTGCCAAATTGAATGTTACTTGTGTATATTTATGTTGATGATTTGATGATACTTTCCTAGAAAAAATTGGATTTGGTTGCTCAAAATGCACCTGCTTTAGTATAAGGAAAACTTCTCATTTTTTCTGGGTTCCTGATTCCAGAATGTTTGCATCTATGTTCTTGTGATTGGTGAATGTTTAGATGAATTGAACCTACAGAATTACATCTCCCCGTGCATGCATTTGTTGGTTGTGTTCTCTTGACAATCAGTGATGAATTCAGAATTTTCACTTAGGGGGTTTGACAATCAATGATGCATTCTGTGCAAATGCTCTCAGTGCACAAAAGTAACCTTGAATTAGGTTGTAGTTCGAAACTAGGGAGATGTTGCACTAGTATTGGGAGATCTACTTTCATCCTTTACCAAGACTCTATGCTCGTACAGTAGACTACGTAAAACATTTTGTAGATCAATATAACCTTGTAATCATCAGTTTTAGAATCGTAACACAATCCACAAGCAAGGTTATAGTTAGAATTAAGAGGATAACCTTATAATCATCAGTTCTAGAATCGTAACACAATCCACAAGCAAGGTTATAGTTAGAATTAAGAGGAACTGCAGAAATGTTCAATCCTACGTAATAGATACGAACCAAATCGGTCGTTACATAAGGATTAAGTTTATGATTAAAAAATTAAAGTAATAATCAAAACAAACATTATATTAAAATCAACAATAGGAATCATATCAGATTAAATCAAATGGTTCGAATTATAAGCTCAGAACCAGAGTACTTTGCAATGAGCAATCCCCTTTCATCTTCACCATTTACCTCTGATTCCTCATACAGATAACGTAACGAAATATAGTGACTCAACAAATAAAATAAGAACAAATATATAAATCGTAAAACTAGATAATTTATGATGAGAAATCACAAACTATGTTAGGATTAAGGCTTGCAAATAGTAGTTGTTATTTTGAAATTATCAAAATACTCCTAAGATAGAGACGTGCGTGTAACGCGTATTCCCATGCTCCATTTGTGAATCCAAAATCGGATATGCAATCAACATGGAAAATTAAGTGGGAAGATGGTCTCGTTCGAATTTTAGAGCCATCAGATCGAAAAAGAATTTTTCGATCCAAACCGAATTTTACATCCCTAAAACGTAATCGTGCGCATTTCTTTTTCTATCCAAACCGAATTTTACGTCCCTAAAACGTAATCGTGCGCACAATGCGTCTTCCAAAGATCTAATTGGAAATTCGAGACCGATTGTGGTCAGCGCGAAAAATCGAGTGGAAAAGTGGTCTCGACCCAATTTAAGAGCAGCTAAATTGAAAAATAATTTTTGCCAATTCTTTCCAAATTAGTGTGGATCCACGCTCCTAGCACGATGTGGAGAGGGCGCGGAGGCACACTTAAGTTTTTCTTCAATTTTTTCGCGGAGGCACACTTAAGTTTTTCTTCAATTTTTTGATGGGAATTGAAATTTTCAAAAAATAGCGAAAATATAATGGTCCGCACCCCTGACGCATCGTGAACTAGTACACTAGTTTTAAAATTTTTTCTTTTAAATTTTGGGAAAGGTATTTTAGTCCTTCCCAACCCATTTTAAGTCCCAAAAACGTATTTTAGAGTATTAATTCATACAAAAGAGCTTTAAAACTCATATTTTTCTAAGTCTAAACATGTTTTCTGAGAGAGGAGAAGAAGAAAGAGCTTAAGGGTTCCAAGTAGGGTTTCAATTTCATGAAGGAAGCTTGATAACTCTTCAACCCAGGTATATAAAGACGGCCCAGAACATGAAATTGTTCTTCCATGTGCCTCAATGTATAGATTAGGGTAATAATTGATAGTTGATGGGTCTTGAATAGTAATTCTTGATAAATTTCTTGGAAATTATCTTTAATTTATGCATATTATCTTAAATTGATGATCATCATACTTGTATTTACTGTTTGCATGTAATATACCTAATTTGCATGATTTTATTGTTAATTACTTCAAGAAGGAACTTAGGGATAATGTCTAGAGCCTTGATTGTTTGAATGTGATGATTATTGGAGTCTGAGCCCTGAGATAAGTGTATTGATTATTGAAACTGATTGAATTATTGTTCTTAGAGCCTAATGAGATTGAACCTTGGTTTAGAAGGAATAGTCCTAGTCTTTGAGTTGATAGGTGATGAGATGAACTGAGTGTTCTTACCTATAGGGGATGAGTGATGGAAATGCTTGATGAATTGATAAACTTATGAGTATATTGAGTCCTGAGAGGAATATTAGCACCGAAATGAGTGAGAGTGAGTCTCACTCGCACTCATTAACTACATGTCCAGTGTAGGAGAGGATTGGACCGTGAAAGCGGATGTTTCTTTTGCCCTGCAGAGGTTTCGACAGACTTCTTTTGGGATCCCCAACAGACTCGTCCTGTACCCCAGTAAGGTACTGAATGGATGTGGCAATGACATCTCTTCGTTGTATCATCACTAGCTCATAGGTGGTGGTAGTCAGTTATAAAAACTCCCAGATAGGTTTCATGGTGATAGTACTCTGAAATTGATGCGACAGTCTGATGTTTTGATGGATAGTGAAGTGATAGAGTCCTATTTCCTACTCTGAGATGAGGATGGGTGATTGATGAGCTGATGATATTGTACATTGTTTATTTTAGCCCATTTTACGTACAGTACATTCCATGTCCTAACCCCTTTGGCGCTGCATCATTTTATAATGCAGATTCTGTAGACAGAGAACTTCAGCAGGTCAATCGTTGAGGTTCGCAAATCCCCAGACAGAGACTTGGTAAGTCTTCCCTTGCTTTCGGAGGACATATTGATCCTCTTCAGTACTTTGAATTATTTTTTTTAATTGTGGTAGCCATGGCTTGTCATGGTACCTTCTTAGATAGTAGTATAGAGGCTTCATAGACATAGATTGATGATGGCCAATGTTGAGTTTCTTTTCCCCCTTTTCTTTCTTCATATCGAGATTGTTTCCATTGTTCTTAGCTTATACTAGATGGTGATGGTCATAGTCTTGTAGCTCTCTGATAGTTAGCTAATTTCTTATTATCTTCCGCTATTAAACTGAATGAACGAATGCGATGAGACTAGGTGGTTCGCTTGGGGACTAGCAATAGTCTTCAAGTGCCAGTTACGCCTAGGATACCCTCCCAGGGCATGACAAATACCCATGGTCGTCCTTGGTATGGCTCTTCTATATAGTAGAAATGCACGTGCGCGCGCGCGCACACACACACACCCCATCCACCCACCCACACATACACACACACACACATATTTATGTGATCCAGATAAAATTTGGAGAATCAATGATTAATTTAATATAATTTTTAAATATTTTAATTTTTTTCATTATTTGATTTATAGTATTTTAAAGCAATTTTCAAATAATACATATTACTCCATTCGTTCGATTTTGAGAACTACTCAAACTTTTTTTTTTGTCTTTTAGATATTTAAATTTATCAATTATTGCTATTTACAATACTTTTTATATAATTTTAAATAATATATATTACTCACCTGTCTCATTTTATGCGACACTAATAGAATTTTGAAAGTCAATTGAAGTGTTTATTTGTCTTCTAAATATTTTAATCTGCTAATTATTGAGAATGAAAGTATTTTTGCATTATTTTCACATGTTACTTTCTCTGTCCTACTTTATTTGGTACCGATAAAACTTTATGACTCAATCATTTTTTTACATGTCTTGTAAAATTTATTTTCAAATGCATGTTACTTTATTTGTCTCATTTTATGTGGTACCGATAAAATTTTAAGACTCAATAATTTTTTTATATGTCTTTTAAGTTTTTTAAATTGCTAATTATCACAGTGTGCTGAATCTTTTTTTGCAGTTTTTAAATATATATATGAAGCAAACAAATTAAAATGGAAGAACCATAGAAAAAGTACAAATATACTGCTCAAGCAGACATGTCGACCTATTTCGAAAAAATTATCAAATCGTCTATAAAAAATTTTTATTGCATATTTTAAAGATTGAACAATAAAAAATTAAGACAAATAACTTAAAATAGAAGAACCACTAAAAAATTATGGATGTACCCTCAAGCTACTGAAGCAAGCATGTTAAGCTGCTGCCTACTTGAGCAACTTTATATTTGAATTAAAAAAGAAGACAAACAAATTAAAATGAAAGAACCACAAAAATGTACAAATAAACCCCCAAGCTGCTCAAGCAAATATGTCACTCTACTCCGAAAAAATCACAAAATTACCAAACCGCCCATGAAATTGTTATGCAGATTTTAAAATTTGAAAAAAAATGGTAACAAATTAAGACAGATTTTATTAAAGAGAGGGCCTCCGTTGGTAGATTTTTGATAGATTTATTTCTGGCTATATACGTTGAACTTATCCTTATGTCTATATAAATAAGTGGTGGTACCTCCATACTACCATCAAACCAATTAAAAATGCCCATATGAGCAGGAATAAATTGTGTACCTCCAGTGCTACTTCACTTTCCTATTTTTTCAAATCAGTAAAAAATGTCCATGTGGATATGCTTCCCAATCAAAACTTGACACGTGGCCATCTTGATTTACTATTTCTCTTTAGATGCTTCAACTATGATTTTATAATATTATCCCTAATAAGACAGTTTTGCAACAGTCAACTATGATTTTACTATATCGTGTCGATCGATTATTTTAAGTCATGTAAATAGTGAAATTAAGATAAAAAAACAAATCTCTTTCTAAACTGGACAAATAAAATTAAATAACTAATCCGACAAAATGCTTCCACGTATAACTTTTGTGGATCCCACAATTTTAGGCATTTTCAGAACTTCAGTTCACCGCCAAAATCTCACCTAGAATTAGTCATTCCCTCCTTCCAAACAATCCAAAACTCCATCAAAATGCTACCCCCACAACCTCTAAAGGATGCATTTTCCAGTCAGCTTCAACCAATGATAAAACCACCACAAAATTAGCTTCAAAACCACTCTAAAATCTCCACAAACCTCTAGCAAACTCCGTGAAATCGCCCTCCAGACAGTCTCAAACCAGTGAAAAGAAACCCCCACCATGGCAGCTCCGGTTAGCCACCAAACGCAGCTAAAACAACACAAAATCATCCACCAAAAAAATCCCAAATCATGTTGAAAAATGGCATCACCATCTCAAAATCCCTTCAACAACCCCACCAAAATCACCTCCAAAAGCCCCTCAAAAAGGGCCATCCAGACAGCCCTCCAAAAACCTCTAAAAACATCGTCAAAACATCACAATGCACAATCTTTGAAGAGGCAAAATTCAGCCGACACCACCAGTAAGCAACAACATACCTCCAAGCTCCAGCAAAAGACGGATGAGACAAAAATTCAATGCCATCTCTTTCACTTTTAGGAAAAGTGAAATGCTAAAAAGATAAATGAAAAAACATGAGTAGAGCACTATAAAAGAGCAAGATAAATTTGGCAAGTTTTAGTGATAAAATAACTTGCGTCATTTAAGTAACAAAAAAAGCGTAAAATATCTTCGAACTATCAAAAATGGTACAAAAATGTCATTTATCCATCTCTTGAGTCTAAAATACCTTTGTCATCCGCATACAAACAAACTGAAATAAATGAAATATCATATTTTAAATTTAAATTCGATCATGCGAATAAGAGTGTAAAAATAATCAAACGTATTTATTCGATCCTTGGATGACCAAGGGTATTCCTGTCATTTTACTATATAATAAAGCTAAAGTCATACTGTGAAGCAACTCAAATATTGCCACGTCACCAAAAAAGCTAAAGTCATACTGTGAAACAACTCAAATATTGTCACATCATTAAAACTAACTACAAACATCCCACCAACTTAAGTGCATTGACGAATTTATCCTATTTAAAATTTTTTCTTGCATAACTTTATCCCAATGAAACATCCCCGCTGACCCCATGCAACCAACCATACGGTCTCTCACGTGGGCCCCACATTCTTCCAAACTACCTTTCTCCTTTTCTTTTTCCATTTTTCATTTCTTATTCTTTTCTCTTTTTTCTCTTTCTTAATTACTTTTACTAATAATAAATTATATAAAAATTATTTATTAAATGATAAGTAAAGGCAAAATGGTATTTTCTCTTTTTTAATTACTTTCTCCAATAATAAATTATATAAAAATTATTTATTAAATGATAAGTAAAGGCAAAATGAGAGGAAAACATTTAGGTAATGACATGAATCGCGACCACAACAAATTTTGATCGTGTCACAAAATGAATTTTTTTGTCGTTACCTACTAATGACTTTAAATCATATGAGATAATAAAATTTAAATAAGGAATACAGAGTGCTCATAGACTACGAGGGGTAACGTCCATCCAAACAAGTCATAAGAGTTTACTACGCGGCAACATTTTTATTTTTCTTCAATTTTACCCCTCGAGATGACCTCATTGTCTCCGCATGTTAAAATATTACAAACGTAGCTACACAAAATTTATAAAATCCTTTATTACATGCGGTTGTGAAACCTAAGTTATGTACCTTTAGTGTTTAGTATTTATTTACGTACTTTTATTTTGAATCTAAGCTAGATATTTTTATTTTATCTTATTTATAATAACTTTATTTAAAATGATTTGAAAACTATAAAAATAGAGTCACATTTTAGGGTAAATTTTTTTTCAAAGAAGAGAAAATTTCTAAGGAAAAAAATGTATGATTTCTTTTAATTTTTATTCTAATAAATAATCTAATATTGTCAGTATTTTCTTAATTATATTTTAGTTTTAGTTAGCTAATTTTTCTATATATTTTTAATTTAAAACAGTTTTCTAACATTTTATTTTATTTTTCTTTCTGTTCAAAAACCAAAACCAAAGCAAAGAATGAAATAATAAAAAGGAAAATAAAAAAGAAAAAAAAAAACTAACCTAAACTTCCTGCACAACACACACGACCCCACGTTACATTCCCCACTTTTCTTTAACTCCAACTCACATTCACACAATACTACGTATATACTTTCACACACATTCATACGCTTACAGGAGACAGAATTAGAGGAAAAAAAACACACGTTCAGTAAAACAAAAAAAAAAAAAAAAAAGCAAGAAGAAGAAAGGAAAATTTTCTTCGACCTTTGGAGAATCGAGTTTATTTCTCGTTCGAGTTTTCGGTGACAATATTCGTGAACTCCATTCTAGTTATTTTATCATACAGGTTGCTATTCAATCTTATCTATCTTTATTTTTTAAGAAAACTTTGTTGAGAATTGAATGATATATTTATGCATGCTTATTACGTGTTTTCTATATGTTTAGTTAGTTTCGTGATTACTTTTCATCTAACAATTAAATATGTTAAAAAACCTTAATCTTTGCAACTTTGACACTAAAAATAATATTAAAAATGTACTCATGTAGTATCACATCATCGTGGATGTTTAATTCGTATATTTACTTGAAATAGAATGTTCGATTCGATGCATACAATAAATAATGTTTCGAATCAATTTTTCAACATATAATACACGTTGGGTTTCACGTTCACACACTACTACGTATATACTTTCACACACATTCATACGCTTACAGGAGACAGAATTAGAGGACAAAAAACACACGTTCAGTAAAACAAAAAACGGCAAAAAAAAAAGCAAGAAAAAGAAAGGAAAATTTTCTTCGACCTTTGCATGATTTTAGGTTGATAAATAATGATAGGCAAACATTAGGACTCCAACTGTTTAAATATACTTTCTTTTGAAAAATACAAAGTAATAATTAATTTGCGGCGAGATTAAAAAGCTTTGCTACCAATAAACTACGAACCAATAAAATATGACATTTTTTAAAATAAATTTTAAATAAGTTGAAAAGATAGATAAACAAAATTTTTGTAAACCAAGAAATATAATGTTTTTCAGATAACTTAAGCCATAGATAAATCAATAGAGCAATCATGCTAGAACCATGGCACTCGAGGGGTCCCTAATACCTTCCTCTTGGTCAATAAAATTTCTTATCCGAATTTCTAATTCACAGACCAATAAAAATAAAGAGTCAATTTCTTTTTTATTAGGGATGAAATAAGGTGATTTGGAACACCGAAACTCAATTCCAAGTGAAGACTCTGAATAATAAATAATCTCTTTTCAAACGTCACTTTAATTGAAAAAACTCTATTTTTCAAAACTTACGCACGGGAAAAAATAGGGGTATGACAGTGGTGCCATCAAAATATTCTATCAACTTTGACGTGCGTGCTTCAACAACTTAATAAAAAAGACTACAGAAATTGTTGAATTCTTTCAATTTTACCCCGGACGACTTCATATGTCCCCGCATGTTAAACTATTGCAAATGTAGCTACACAAAATGAATCTTTTGTCATTACCTACTAATGACTTTAAATCATTTGAGATAACAAAATTTAAGTAACAATCAATAAATTGACAATATGATAGAATACAGAGTGCTCATAGAATACGATGGGTAATGTCCATCCAAATAAGGCATAAGAGTTTATTACGCGGCAACGTTTTCATTTTCCTTCAATTTTACCTCTCAGGACGACCTTATATGTCTCTGTGTGTTAAACTATTACAAATGTAGCTACACAAAATTTATAAATTTTTTATTACATGCGGACCAATCAAAATATTCTATCGACTTTGACGTGCCTGCATCAGCTACTTAATAGTAAGAGACTACAGAAGTTGTTGAATTCCTTTAATTTTATCCTTCAGGACGACCTCATATGTCTCCGCGTGTTAAACTATTACAAATGTAGCTATACAAAATTTATAAATTCCTTCATTACATGCGGACCAATCAAAATATTCTGTTGAATTTGACGTACTTGCTTCAGCTACTTAATAATAAAAGACTACAGAAGTTGTTGAAACAGGCAGTTGTTGCACGACATGCATGCTTCAATTGCTTGCTTCTCCTCTGCCTTTATTACATGCGGCCCAATCAAAATATTCTGCCGACTTTGACATGCCTGCTTCAGCTATTTAATTATATTTATTTAGCTGCTTCTCCTCTCCTGCTTTATTACATGCTGCTCAATAAAAATATTCTGCCGGCTTTGACGTGCCTACTTCAGTTACTTAATTTTATATTTCTTTAGGTACTTCAACTATGATATTACAATATTACATCTAATAAGAAAGAGGATACGGAAGTTGCAGCCAACTGTTAGACGACATGTCCACTTCAACTACTTCTTACATACGACTCAATAAAAAATTTTCAATCATGAAAATAAAAGTATAAAAATAATTAAATATATTTATTCAGCTCGGACAATGCTCGAGATGCATTTACAAATATATATATTAAAAAATTTTGGTATAACAAGTAAATGTTTATGATTCAAGGTTAGTTACAGAGCTAACATCATATGGGAACAGTTGTTTTGGTTCAGACTCAACATTTATCTTAAAAGCTTTATTAAATTATGTATAAATTATTTAATTTCATAGTCAAAAAGTGTTACTTCTTTTATTTATATTTTCTTTGTCCAACAATAATTGATCAATGTTGATTTGATGTAGTAATTAAGAAGCAATAAATAATAGAGATAATTTTATCAAATCATCCTTATTAAATATAAGTCATCTAAACATTGAAAAATAAATTAATATTATTTAATAGTATGAGTAAAATAGATTTAAAATGATAAATTATTCATTGATTTTATAAATTGGACAAGTATTCTTAAATATTCCAAAATAGAGCAATGCATAAATAAAAATAGATGGGGTATGAGAAGGGACCAACAAAGGTTGCAGTAGAGTCATAAGTACTCCTTCATTCTTAACCAAATATCTCAAGTTCAGAGTGTTTTATCCCTTAATATAAAATTGCCCGACGCAAATCTAAATTTAGTCAATACCAGACATTGAATAAAAACTCAAAACATAAAAAAACCTAGAGAAGGGTGTGAAAGCTGAAAGGAGGAGGAAGTAGCAGGGTTTGTATTCGACGGTCTAAACATAATAATTGTAATAATGGTACATGTACATATTTTGTCCATACTTCCCAATTTTTCTTCAATTTCATTACCTATTTTCTAAGTAAGACTTTTTCTACAAGGTGCACTTAAGTCATGCTATTCATACTAATACACTACCCCAATTTTTTATTTTTCATAAATTCCTTTATTCCACAACCTTATAGTATATATAGATACACTAAAACCCCTCATTAGCTCATCAAACTCATCATCTATTATCCTCTCCTTAAAAAAAATAGTTCTCACAATGTGAGTCTTGCCGCATTCAAGTTATTTAGATATGAAAGCGGATGAAAATATCGGTATGCCTAAATCTCAGAGCAATGTTGGTGGTTCTCAAGGGGAAACTATAGTAACGGGAGATGATAATAATAATTCTTGCAATTATAAGTCATTATCATTGAGATTGAGATTCAAGAATTCGTGTTTGAGGAAGAAGAGAAGACTACGCAGATTGCGTAGTTGGTTCATTGACTCATTTTTATTCAAGATTGTCTCTCTTTTTGAAGCAATTGCTTTGGTTTCCACCCTAGCATACTTCTTCTTCTTTTATGGTTTTCATATTTGATTCTACTACTAATCCTAGTACTCCCTTTATGTATCTTTATTTATCTACTATGATATTTTGGGATTTTCAATAATACTTATCTATTTTATAAAATCAATGAATAATTTATTATTTTATATCTATTTTATCAATGGTATTAAATTGTGTTCATTTTTCATTGTTTAGATGACTTATATTTAAAAGGGTAATTTGATAAAATCAGCCATATCAGTTATTACTGATTAATCTTTGTGTCAAACCAACAGTAGACAACTATTGTTGAATAGAAGAGATATTATTATTATTATTTTGTAAATCCAGGGTTCATTAATATCGAATAAACATTGATATCTAATGGGGTGTAAGGTTCATTTCATTTATTTATTTTTCTTTATCCATATTTTCTCAGTGTTGTGACAATGTGATGTATGTGAATTAAAGTTGTACTCTTTGTGATCCATATTACTCAGTGAATTATTGGGGTTTGACACGCTAGGCAATATTTAAAGACATAAATAAATGATTATTTTTCAATATTGCCTTTTTTATTATTCCTAGATATTCTTTTAGAAAATGTAGAGTAATTAGGCATGGATAAATATGATGAAAAAAAATCCAACAATTCTCCTGAACTTTGGTCTTCAAACAAGTCACTTATTTTAATTTAGGAAAAGGATTTCAATAATTTACTAATTTGCATTTTTAACTTAGAGTTCTTTTGTTATATATGTACTCCTTTTTATTTTACTTGTCCTTATATTAGAAGTATTTTTTATTTTTACTATATAATTTTAGCAAATTAAAAGGAATTTATTACTCTCATTCAATATTAATTAGTCTTATCATTAAATATGAAATAACTATATAATGGGATAGATGAGTGAGCATACTAAACGAAATGAGATTAGCAATAAAGATATTCAAGATAAGATGATCATGAATTTAGGGTGTTAAATGGATGGGTTGGGTTGAAATTGAGAATGTTAAAATGGGGTGAAATGGAGATTGAGTTGGGTTATGAACTCAAATGCGCTAAAATTTGGGTTGGGTCATGACCCGCTCAATTTGACTTGCTCAATCCAATAATTCTATCATATTATTATTTACTTTTTATAACCACAATTTGAATTTCAACTCAAAAAAATAAAAATAAAAAATTACAAATATATAGATAAATACTAGAAAATATAAAATAAATAAAATACATACATTACATCAATGTAAGTAAAAAGTCAGGTTAAAATTGAAGATTCAATTGGCCTCAATTGACGATTTCTTCATAATGGGTTGAAGCTTGAATGAGCTGAGATTGAACCTAATTCAAATTATCTTAAGCCAAACCAACAAAATTTCAGACAAGTTGAGGGAGTTACCTATATTTGAGCTTATTTTAACATCTTTAATCGTGATGAATAAAATGGGATTGAAACTATATGAAGATGCAAAGGTGTGAGACTGCTGGCATTATCACTTTCTGCAGTGCCATGTTGACTACAGGTTGAGAATTCAGATTTTGTTGATTGCAACCAGAGACAACAACGATTAGGATGATATTGTTAATAGTTGAATAAAGAAGAAAAATTAGACTTAACTTACTAAGTCTTCGATAATGGAGTGAAAATATTATTGTGTTCATATGTGCACACAAATATTATTGTGTTCATATGTTC
>JAABOM020000103.1:4932445-4954116 GCA_011800125.2 Solanum clarkiae
AAAATTTAATTTAAACTTATAATAATAAACTTAATTTAAAGTTTTAAACTTATAAACTTAATTTAAAATTTTTAAAAAAAAAACTCCGGTAAGGTCCGGTACAGTAAAGTTTCGATTGATACCGGTACAGGATGATACCGCTAATTTTTCTCGGTACTGATTTCAGTCCGGATCTGGTGATTTTTTGGTGCGGTATTTATTGGTACCGATCCGGTCCCGGTAAATACCAGTCCGGTTCCGCTGCCGGACCTATTGAAATGTTAGGGATCCCTTCTCTGGCATAACTTGTATGTCACAAACATAATATTATGGAATTTAATCATGAATATGAGTTTTTCTTTGAGAAATTCACATAAAGTCATTCAAAAATACCTAAATTATACTCTATAGCTATAGTTTGGATAATTACATTTTATAACTATAGTCATAGCAACATTTGTATAATTCGCGCAACATTTGTATAATTTACTATACAATTCACAATTTTTTGTATAACATTTGTATATTTCGCTATATAATTAGTGCAAAATGTTTGTATAATTTGTTATACAATGCACAGTGTTTGCACATTTCACTATGCAATTTGATTGGCGTACAATTTTTATATAATCGTGCACAACGTTTGTATAAGTTGCGAAAATCATACAAAACTCAAACTGTAATTAGAATTAGATATTTACCGCGAGCCGTAACTAATTCAAACAATAACTAGTGTATGTTCGCTTGTCCGCATAACTTTTTCCTTTTTCTTATCATTTGTCTATCAAGTGGAGACACTTCCCAATTAAGTTGGCAAGAGTATCACTAAACTGAATCACATTATCTGGAAATGTGAATACACTCTTATGGACTTATCTGTTCCATTTTCTTTTCCTTTCTATCAGTCTATAACAGTATAATACATCCCGTTAAATTATACTTGGGAAATGCTTAAACATGGATGGTTTTGTTTTGTTCTTTTAGTTTCTTGAGTTCTTTATGTCACAAGTTTAATGGTGTGAGAGAATATTTAGCCCACATAAAATAAAGCAAACATCATCATTCAATCCCACTTAATAAATCTTTTCCAGGTGAAAAGCAATACATCATTGATACTTGTTGGGAACTTCTGAATCTGAAGGTTGTTAAAAGTGTTTGTCATGAGCCTAAGCTAAGACTTACTGTTGGGTTAGACTCGTGGCACAATATGTTCCGGTCGCCTTCTAAAACTGGAAAACACGTCCCCTGATTCACTATCCGTGCGCTGCATGTCCATGTCCATGTCCATCCCAATTCCTGCTATCCTCTCACTCATTGATCCATAAGAAGTTACTGAACCATCTCCGATTGGCTTAACATATTGCTGCATCACCAGTACGGAGAACCTGGAGTCGAATTCTGATGTCACCAAAAGATCACCAATAGCCCCGAGTTCAGGACAGTCACACCAATCAATTAGGCCAGCCGTTAGTGGTGACGCCATGCCTCGGCCTTTTCCTACGATGTAGAGATCATAGTTATGCTGGTCCATTTCTTTTATGGCGTTGACAGTTTCTTCTACATCATTCAGCAACAGTTCTGTGTATGTTACTGATTTGTCATTGGCTGTGCTGATCTTGAACCTGTTTAAGAACTCGTCGTCCATCAACTTTTCACTCTCTTTGTCAATCTGGACATTCACTTGACATTCTTCAGCAAATTCTGTGTCATTATCAGAAGCACCTTCACCTGGAATGAACTTCACCACAGTTAGACGTGTATCTTGACGATCAACCATTCTCAGAGCATAAGCCAGCGCTTCCCTGTCATCAGCGCCTCCAAAAAATAGGACAACGATATTTTTTGCGTAGTCACTGGTCTCAGAAAGGCCACGATCGATAAGGATTCCCACAGAACAAGGGGCATTAGCTAGCACACCCTCATTGACAGCCCGAATTTCAGGGTTGACATCCTCCATTTCACCCTCGAGACCTCGTTGTTTGTGGAAAGGGAGAATGATGAATGCTACACGCTTGTCTTTAGCAATGTTGCACATATCTTCATCCATGGTGGACAAAGCAGACCTTGCCGTGAGTACTTGTACCATCACTCCATCTGATCGTAGCTCATAGTTGTCGAAAGCAGTGATGATCTGTCTTGTTTGTGTCTCCTCATGTCCGAGACTTCGTGAACCTCGTTTTCCTGAGTTGTGTACTTCTAGCATAGAAGATGCACGCCCGACTAGTTCTACGACTTGGAGAGCAAATACAGTTATTGGGGATGCTATTGTAGAATTCGACGAGCCAAGTAGGTTGATGACTGAAGGGATGTCGTGTGTGCCATGGATGCAAGCAAGGATCCGAAGCTCCTCCTCCATTCTTGCCTTTTGTATGGTCCTTCGTTTGTGGGGCACAATTTCCTGTGAGGGACGGTAGAGCATAGTCAAAGGTGTGACGATCACCGTCATCACCAAAATGCCACTCACCATAAGAGAGTATAATCGTGTGCTCAAGACCTGACCAAGATTGTGACAAACAAAAATGTTAGTCGAAAATCAATTTCGAGTAAAAGAGAATAGGGATTGGTGAAAATCAACCTGTTGCGCCTGACCAGCTTCGATAATGATCAAGGCCATGAGGCTTTTGGTGTTGCTAAGTACTCCAACAGCCAGGGCCTCCTTAAAAGACATTTCGGAGAAAAAAGTAGCAGCTATTGAGCTCAAAATTTTGGCTGAAACAAATACAAGTATGTAGCCAACAATTTCGTAAATGCTACCCATTTCTCCGAAATTGGTTCTGAGTCCACAAACAACAAAGAAAGTTGGCATAAGAATGCCCATCACAAAGTCATCAAGCTTATTGATAATTTCTGCTTGAAGCACTTGGTTAGGTATACTAAGTCCAAAGAGAAAAGCTCCAATTATAGGGTGTGTCCCTAAAGCATCGGTTATAACTCCGGAAATAGCCATACCAGAAAGGATTGAACATATAAAGAACTCACTATATCCTTGTCCTTCTGGCATTTTTCGAATGATCCAGCCAATAGCACGACGGAGATAAAAGACACAGAATAACGCATAAGCAGTCGTGCAAATTATAGCCCAATGGATATTAGCTGGACTTCCTGTAACTACATATCCTAGTGTAAGTACGAACCATCCACCGATATCATTGATTACAGCCGAAGACATGGCCATTTTTCCTATGTCGGTTTGGAGGATCTTTTGTTTGTCAAGTATCTTAGCCAGGACAGAGAACCCTGTAACAGTGAGAACACCGCCATAGAAAATGAAACCTCTAGCTTCATCGTCGCGGCTAAGTGAGAAATACAATATTGTTCCCATGACAAAAGGGATGATGATACCGACAACAGCAACATTTCGAGCCTTTATTCCAATACGTAGAATCGATTTTATATCCATCTGTAATCCCACCAGAAACCCATAGAACACAAGGGCTACATGAGCCATTGTCTCAATCACATGGAAATTGTAGTTTGGGAAAAACAGCCTCCTGAACTTTATGATCCTTCCAAGTACTGTAGGACCCAAAAGTATGCCACTCTACAAAACAAAATCATGTTTCTTCCTTAAATCTTTTTCCCTATCAAACTTCTTTTTGGGCGTAATAGCTAAACAGACACACAAATTTAGCCTCAATTCCTCATGTATAAGTCGATGTGTCTGTGCATTCTCATAATTAGACTGTTTACTTGCCAGTTAAAGCCAAATTTGAGTGTCTGTTTATGTATTATGTCAAAATTTTACTGCTAAACAAGAACATGAGAATTAAACATTGATGATAAATGTTTTCCATATAACCAAGCATCAAAAAATGATTCTTTTCATGAAAAATATTTTTCTCGATAATAATTTCTATCATATCAAACACATCCAAATGTACAAGAAAAAGACTTCCTTACTACAAAACACACCATATGTTATTTAATTGAGATTCAGAAAGGCATATACTCATGTTTTAAAGCCAGTATATATAGCTAATATCATGTTTGATAACTTTTTATTGGTTTTGTATAAAATTCTAGCACACCAAGATGAAACAAGTAATATGTAAATATAAGACATGTACTTGGACGGTTTCAATTTATTTATTTGATTTTGACTTGATACAAAGTATAAGAAAGTAAAATAGACTTTTCAGTCCTGTAATTTTAAAGTAAAGATATATAGAATGTTCCAAAATCTTTATCCTTATGCCATTAAACATGTCATATAAAAAGTTAAAAAAAAAAAAAGAGACAATTTTCTCTTTATAACATACTAAAAGAAAAATAAAACAAACAAATAGGAACAGAGGGAGTATCTATATAATATTGAAGATAAAATAACTAACACTACGTAAATGAGTAAACGTTGCATGATTAACTCATGCATAACTCTAACCAAAAAAAAAAAAAAAGTTTGAAAGAATGTACTTACAATAATCTCAGCAACAAAAGGAGGTTGCTTGGTGGGTTTAAGGGCAAAGGTGACTAAACGGGTGATCAAGATAGCTAAAGAAATTTGAACAAAGAAAAGTGGGATAATTGGTGTCAAAGGATCTGGTCCTTCCCAAACTCCATTAAACCTATAAATTGTCTGTGCATAACATAAAATTTTTTCATTTAATTTTCCAACATCAATCAATGGGTCTGGATCTCCCATTTTCCCTTATAAAGATTGGCGTTCAACGACAAAAAAGATTTTCCCTTATAAAGATTGGCGTTCAACGACAAAAAAGATTTTCCCTCTTAGTTGTACAATGAAAATTTGTACATTATTTTTCTTGAACACCCTTTTGTCTAGTCTTGTGCCAGGGTAGGGAACAACCCTGGCTACAACCCTTTTTCAAGATTTAGCCACTACAATCAATGGAGGTATGTATAAAATGATGGAACATGAGTAAAACTAAAAACAAGAACAAACACCATGTGAAAAATAGTAAAAACTTATTTTTTTACCAACAAAGCTTTGTTCAAATTGAATGGTTTTCCGCTCAATTTGGAAGCTTAAAATATTTTTTAAAACTTTTTTGAGGTAGTTATTTGACAGGCAAATGAATAAATGTCAAATCCAACGTACAAATATATATTAGATCTTGAACGCCTATATTTATATCTGTATTTCAAGCTAACTAATAGAAATTTATGAAAAATAATATTATTTTTAAAATAAGTGTATGACGAGTTGTATAAAGCACTATTTATTATAATTACAAATCACAAATTTTACTTGATATCGGAAGAAAGTAAAAAGGTATTTTTGATTTTCAAGCGAGAGAGAAGCGTTTATTAGCAGTATCATTTTTTATTATTTCAATCATTACTATAATATGAAGTTGAAAATATGTAATCAAAATTGTATGACCTTATGTAGTTCTTCTAATATATCGAACATCCAACTTGTTTCCAATATTTCAAAAACACAGTTTCAATGTGAATATGAGCAATATTGTTTATGGTTACAATCTTCACATCTTAGAGTTATCTTTTGTCTTAAAGAAATGTAGGATCTGCTTTTTAACATACACATTTATAAAATGAAGTTGTTATCGAATTAAAATAGTATTTTTGTAAAAATTATACATAATTCAATCTATATATGTCTTTATTTAAGTGGCTAGTTGATCGCTGTGAATAACATAACGTACCCTCGTAAAATTCTTCATATATAAAATGATCATTGTCATACCTCGCGAATTCAAACCTCAGCATAGGACATAGAGGACCACCGATATCAACAGTATCTGAGTCATCTGATTAGCCCTAACATTTCCGATGCTCTTATGCAAACAAAAATAAATATTGAACTTATTTTAATTAAGAAAGTGAATATTTAACATTTAGATTTTAGCATAATAAAGCTTGCCCTATCTTTTTGCACTAGGAATCTTTGAGAGATGAGAAGATGTAAGTGGACATAAAAGAAAATGGATTCAATAAATATCATTGAGAATTTATTAGGGTGTGAAAATGAATCTAAATATAGGTAACTAGCCTAACTCGTCCAAAGTTTTATGGGTTGGGTTCAAGATAATTTGAATTGAGTTCAATCTCAATACATTCAAGCCTTAACCCTTTTTGAAAAAATCTTTAATTGAGCCCAGTTTAATCTCCAATTTTGGCTCATTCTAAGGTTCTTTACTTGTCTTGATATAATGTATGTTTTTTTTAATCTATTTTACATTTTCTATGATATACCTATCTATTTGTAACTTTTTATTTTTATTTTCTTGAGTTGAAATTCAAATTGTAGTTTTAAAAAGTAAATAATAATATATTAAAATTGTTGATATTGAGGGGGTCAAATTGGGTGAGTTATGACCCAACCCAAATTTAGTCCGTTTGAGCCAAAGTAAATTTTGTCGGATCATAATCCAATCCAATCTCTATTCAACCTATTTTAACATTCTCAATTTCAACCCAACCCGTCCATTTGACACCCTTAGAATTTACAATACGTAATGATTAATAAATTCCCACATGAATGACTGAAATTTTAGTTAGAATCTCAAAAATGTGGGATCAAAGGTGAAATTATAATAATTTCGAAGATCATTTTTGGTATTCTTGACCAAATTACTGTTTGGATCTTCCTGAAAGCTGCCTTGAGTCATTTTTGGTCAAATCATTTTTGGTATTCTTGACCAAATTACTGTTTGGATCTTCCTGAAAGCTGCCTTGAGTCATTTTTGGTCAATCTGAAAGTCGGATGTTGAAAATCTTGTAAAAAAATGTGAGTTTTTCAAAAGAAGGACTTTTTAAAGGTCTAAAGCTGGAAAATTTGAGTTTTCTAGTCATTTTGAGTTTTGAGTGTCGGATTTTGATTCTGTCGATTCCATCAACTCCATAATACCGAATCTAATTTAGAAGAACTTGTAGAACTGAATTTGGAGTTAAACCAAAAAGTTTAGGTTCAAAGTTGCATTTTTAGTTCATTTTGGATCATAAGTTTGACTTGGGTCAACATTCCGGGTTCAAAGGCTCGAATGGAAATTTCATCAATTCCAGTGGTTTCCGGATGATGAAGCTGACGCGAGAAATAGCTCTATTGCAATTTTTAGAGTTTTCAAAAATATTTTAAATTTTTAAGTCCGAAACTAGTTTAAATGCTCTTTCTCGGACAAGACCAAGGAGGTTCCAGATTCGAATTTCGAGGATTCCATTGAATTTGAAATGTCGTTTCTGATAGGATTCTATGTTTAGTTTGTGTTCATGAAATTTCAAATGAATTTCAAGAGTCCTTTTCATATTTTGTTCTATGTGTGTGTGCTGGTGTGAACTGGTTTCTGGTGCATCAAGGATTACTCTCCACATTCGTGCCCACACGTTCGTATTCGCGGAGTTCAAATTTTATTTAGACCTCCGTGTTCACGGGAAGAAGGTTGCGTTCGCAAAGTGTAAGAGTGCCAAGCCCCCTTAAGCCTATGCATTCGCGAAGTGTAGTGGCCTATTAGCCTCCACGTTCGCGAAGTGTTAATTAGCGCTGAACTAGTGGACTTTTTGAAAGACGTGATTTAAACCCTTTCCACTATTTTTGACATTCCAAGATTCATTCTAGAGAGGATTTTCAAGGTTTTTGAAGAAAAATTGATTGAGTAACTATTTTATAACCTATTTCAATTATTTCCATTGATTAATTTGTGTTTTTAACTTGTAATTTGGGTTTTTAATGTTGGAGTTTGGAGATTTTTTAGATATTGCTCCCTCATCTTAACTCCATTTTTGAAACGATTTTCATTGTTGGATTCTTTATTACGTGGGGAATATTTTTATGTATTAATTTTTAAATTCCTGACTACCTTTTCTGGCATGAAATTGTTTGCCATTATACTTCTTTTTCTCCAAATTGATTGATTTTAGTGACATTGAATTCGTTATGTGATTATGATGCTATATTTGAATAGATTTTGGTAATTTAGAGTATCGCAGAAAGGGGAAAGCGTCAAAGTTGACTTGATTCGGGACTTTATATAAGACAAATGGACTACTAACTATTTGTTAAGTATGATTGAACCTTGTATGCTCCTATGTGTATAGATTTGAGTGTTTTGATGTAGAATTTAATAGGCTTGATTATGATATTTCGGATTAAGTAATTAGGCATACGGTGATATCTTAACTTGTAAATTAATTGTGAATGCGAAATATGGAAATTTGTGAATCATTTGATGTTGATACCAAGATGGTGTTTATTTTGAGATATGAATATTATTGAGACTGCGATTGTATTGAGGTATTGATGAACATGCGACATTTATGATATTGAGTTACTCAATATCGATTGTTGAGGCATATGATTCATATGTACATCTTGCACATTATATTGATATGAACATGATTATTATATCATCCATATATGTGTTTACTTGATTGTAACACCCCATACAATTATCAAAATACCCCTAAAATACATCATGCGCACAACATATCTTCCAAAGCTCTGATCAAAAATTCGAGATCGGATTTGCGATTAGCGCCGAAGATCGAATTGAAAAATGGTCTCGACTTGAATTAAAACAAATCGGGTCGAATTACAAAATTTCACTTGAAGTGCAAAAATAGTATCTTCTTCGTTCCCCCTCCGCGACGCGCCAGGGGCGCGGAGTTACACTTGTAGTTTTAAAAAAAACTGAGATTTTTCGACGAGAATCTGTTTTTTGAAAAATTCACCAAAAACACTAGTGCGTGTCCCCTCCGCGATGTGCACCTGTGTCCCAGAAATTTTATTTTTTTTAATTTCGAAAAAGGCAATTTTGTCTTTCCTAATATATTTTAATACCACCAAAACATATTTAAAGCGCATTTCGTATAAAAGGGTTTCAAACCCATATTTTTCTAAGCTCTTTTACGTAAGTTCTAGGAGAGAAGAAGAAGAGAGAATGTAAGGGTTTCCAGAGAAATCCCTAATTCTTGAAAGAAACTTGAAGATTCTTCATCCCAGGAATGTAAAGGCTACCCAAAAATGGAATTGTTCTTCCATGTGGCCCATTGTAAAGTTAAGTTGTGAATTGATACAGTAGAGTCTTGAATAGTGATTTCTTCAGAATTTCTTGAATATTATCTTTAAATTATATCTCATATGTTAAATTGATGATCATCATGTTTAAAATTTACTGTGTACATGCAATATTTATGTTCTTATGAACGATCCTTGTAAATTCTCTGTTAAAGACTTGAATAATGAACTTAGGGGGAATGTTTAGAGCCTTGGTTGTCTGAATGTGATATTTGACTAAGTCTGAGTCCCGAGATGAGTGTATTGATGACTGAAATGGCTGGAAATAGTGTTGATAGAGTTAACTGAAGGTTGATTCATAACTTGAAAGAATAGTCTTGCTCCTTGAGTTGATAGATAGATGATGAGATGAGGTGAGTGTGCTTGCTCGTAGAGGCTGAGTGACGAAAATTCTTGATGAATTGAAAGACATATGAGCATGTTGAGTCTTAGGAGGAGTATTGAGCACCGAAAAAAAGTAAGAGTGACTGTCACTCGCACTCATTAACTATGTGGCCAGCGTAGCAGATGATTGAACCGTGAGAACAAATGTTTTCTTAGTCCCAAAAGAGGACTTACCATTATTATAAACCCCTGATGTACGCCCTTTCACCCCAGCAAGGTACTGAGCGGATGCCGCAACGACATCACTTTGTTGTACCATCACTGACTCATAGGTGATGGGTGTAGGTCCAAGAAACTCCCAGATAGGTTTCGTGATTATAGAACTTTGATGTGATGTGATTGTTTGATGTGTTGATGGATAGTGAGGTTATAGAGTCATGTCCTTTATTATGAGATGAAGATGAGTGAGTGATGAGTGATTGTTATCTTGTTCCATTTACTTTATCCCTTTTTACATACAGTACATTCCACGTACTAATACCTCTTTGGCATTGTATCATTTTATGATGCAGATTCTGTAAACAGAGGACTTCCGCAGCCCAACCATTGAGGTTCCGAGCTTTCTGGATTCTTGATAGTGGTGAGTCATCCCTTGCATTCGGAGGATAGTTATTTTTCTTTAACTTGATATCCTTTTACTTGATTTTTGGTAGTCACGGCCCGTCATGGTATCATCTCAGAGAGTAGTGTAGTATAAAGGCTTCATAGACGTAGATATTGATGGTTGATGTTAGGGGGAGGGTTTTTTCCCACTACTTTCTTTATATTGAGACTTTCTTTTGATATCTTATTTCGTCTATGATAGATTAAGTTAACAGCTTAGCACACAGATAGATTATTATTATTCTTAGTCTGTTAAATTTCGCTATTAAATTGACCAAACGAAGGCAATGAGACTATATGGTCTATTTGAGGGCTAGCAATAGTCTTCGAGTGCCAATCACGTTAGGGTGTCCTCCCAGGGTGTGACAAACTTAGTATTAGAGCTCAGAGTTCGAGTGTCCTAGGGAGTCTATGAAGCCGTGTCTAGTAGAGTCTTTTTTGTGGGTGTGTTGTGCACCACACTTCATAAGCAGGAGGCTATAAGACATTAGGAAGTGCTACCCTTCCTCTATGGTCTGAGTTCGTGCTATAAAGTTAACTTGTGAAATCCTGCTTTAACTCGTGCATATTATGGTTATAGAAAATATTACCTAAGAGAACAGCCACTCATAGAGATGCCCCAGCCCCCATTACTGAGAATATCCAATCAGAGGCTCCCATTCAGACTGAGACTAGGAGACAGGGATGCTCCGCTAGTACTGCTGAGGTCCCTTAGGTGCCCCCTACTCAGCCCCAGCTAGCTCCCACTACTGAGGCAGAATTCAGAGGAGCCATCACCATGCTAAATCATTCTGGTGGCCTCCCAAGGGAATATCCAAGGTTCTCAGGCTCCTAGTTCTAGCTCACAGGAGCCCTCAACTGCAACCCGACTCAAGGACTTATTGAGGAAGAACCCGCCAGTGTATACAGGGTTGAAGGTGGAGAAGGACCCACAGAATTTTATAGATGAGACGTACAAAGTTCTGAGGGCTATGCATGCGAATGAAATTGAAGGAGTAGATCTTGCATCCTACCAGTTGAAGGACGTGGCTAATGTGTTATACACTCAGTGGGAGGGGAGTAGAAGTGAGGATGCAGAGCCTGCAGCATGGGAGGAGTTTGAAGCCACCTCCCTTGATCACTTCTTTCCTCAAGAGTTGAGGGAGACAAAGGAGGATGAGTTTGTGAGTCTGAAACAAAGAGGGATAATTGTGAAGGAGTATAGCTTAAGTTCATCAAACTATCAAGGTATGCTCCAGAGATGGTGAAAGATATAAGGACGAGGATGAGGATGTTTATGTCTGGCTTGGCTAGACATGTGCAGAAAGAGTGTAAGGCTTCTTATTGATTCCTGATATGGACATCTCCAGATTTATGGTGTATGCCCAACAAATAGAGGAAGATAAGAAGAGGGATAGGGAAGTGCATTTGAGTAGAAAGGCGAAGTCAGCGGGACATAAGCCTAGCCCGTAGAGACAAAATAGAGGTGACAAGTCTTATTTTCAGAAGAGATCATCACATCCTGCACAGTCTACAACAAGTGCATCCGTGCAGCCAAATAGGTATGATAAGAAATCTCAAGGTTATCAGAATTTCAGGACCCCGGGCGCCCAATCTCAAGCCAGTCAGGGCTCGAAGTAAAAGCTACCTTATGGTAATTGTGGGAAACTCCATCTGGGTAGGTGTCATCTGGGAACAGATGCTTGTTTCCTATGTGGGTAGGTGGGTCACTTCCAGCAGGAGTGCTCGAAGAGGAGACGAGGTGAAGAAAGCAGCAAAGCTCAATCTTCTACAGCACCCCCAACAGGTAACCAGCAGAGGGGTACTACTACGGGTATAGAAGGCGGGACGAACCTCCTTTATGCTATGGGTAATCAACAAGAATAAGAGGATGTACCAGATGTTGTCATGGGTATGCTGCGAGTCTTTACTTATGATTTCTATGTATTACTTGATCCGGGTGCCACTTTGTCTTTTGTGACCCCTTATGTGGCTAGTAAGTTTGGGATTCTTCCAGAGTGTTTACTTGAACCCTTTAGTGTTTCTGCTCCTACTGGTGAGTCTATCCTAGATGAGAGGGTTTACAGATATTGTGTGGTGTCTACTTATCATAGAGACATTTTAGCTGACTTGATAGAGTTGGAGATGGTTGATTTTGATATAATAATGGGCATGGATTGGCTTCAAGCTCGTTATGCTTCTGTTGACTGTAGAACGCGGATTATTAACTTCCAATTTCCTAATGAGCCTGTCATAGAGTGGAAAGGGAGTTCTGTTTCCCCTAAGGGTAAATTCATATCCTATCTTAGAGATAGAAAGTTGACATCCAAGGGTTATATTTACCACCTCGTGCGAGTAAAGTCGGATGATGTTGAATCCCCTACTCTTGAGTCAGTCCCAATTGTAAATGAATTTCTGAGGTGTTCCCTGATGATCTTCCTAGAGTCCTATGATAGGGAGATTGACTTTGGGATAGATGTTCTTCCCGAGACCAAACCCATTTCAATTCTACCCTACAGTATGGCCCCCGTAGAGTTGAAAGATTTGAAAGAGCAATTGAAAGACTTGTTAGAGAAAGGTTTCATAAGGCCTAGTGTCTCACCTTGGGGTATTCCTGTCTTTTTCATGCATAAGAAAGATGGGTCTTCAAGGATATATATAGACTACCAGCAGTTAAACTAGGTTACCATCAAGAATAAGTATCCTCTTCCCAGAATAGATGATCTCTTTGACTAGCTTCAGGGTGCTACTTGTTTCTCCAAGATAGACCTCAGATCCGGTTACCATCAGCTGAAGGTAAGGAAAAGTGACATTCCTAAGACAGCCTTTAGGACATGGTATGGCCATTTTGAGTTCTTGGTCATGTCCTTTGGGTTGCCAAATGCACCTGCAGCTTTCATGGATCTGATGAACAGGGTATTCAGGTCGTATCTTGATATGTTCATGATTGTGTTTATCGATGACATTCTAGTATATTCGAGGGGATGATGAGGATCATGCTAATCACCTTAGAGTGGTTTAGCAAGCACTTAAAGATCATTAATTGTACGCAAAATTCTCCAAGTGTGAGTTTTGGCTCAAGTCAGTGGCTTTCTTAGCCATGTTGTTTTGGGAGATGGTATTCCAGTGGATAGGCGGTTAAGAACTGGCCAAGACCCACTCTCCAACAGAAATAAGAAGTTTCCTGGGTTTGGCCGGGTACTATCGTAGATTTGTTGAAGGCTTCTCTACTCTATCAGCCCCATTGACAAAGCTGACTTAGAAGAAGGCCAAGTTTCAGTGGTCGGAGGCATATGAAAAAAGTTTTTAGGAGTTACAGACTAGATTGACTACAGTACCAGTGTTGACCTTGCCAGATGGGATTGGGTGACTTCGTGAGATGCGTCCAAAGTTGGATTATGCATATGCAGAGAGGGAAGGTGATAGCTTATGCTTCCCGACAGCTTAAGATCCATGAGAAGAATTATCTGAACCATGATCTAGAGTTGGTATCAGTGGTATTCATACTTAGGATTTGGCATTACTGTTTGTATGGAGTGCATGTGGACATGTCCACCAACCATAAGAGTTTGCAGTATGTGCTCAGTCAGAAAGAGCTCAAGTTGCGGCAGAGGAGGTGGCTGGAGTTGCTCAAGGATTATGACATGAACAATCTCTACCACCCAGGTAAGGCTAACATTATTGCTGATGTTCTTAGCAGGATGTCCAATGGTAGCATGACCCATATGGAGGAGGGGAAGAGAGAATTAGACAAGGAAGTGCTTAGATTGGCTCGATTGGGAGTGTAACTTGAGGAGAATAACGAAGGCGGGATCAATGTTCAGAATGAGTTTACTTTATCCTTAGTGTCAAAGGTGAAAGAAAAGCAAGACCAAGACCTTGTCTTACTTCAATTGAAAGAAGTGGTTCACAAGCAAAATGTAATGGTTTTCTCCAAAGGGGGAGATGGGGTATTGAGATATCAAGGGAGATTGTGTGTACCTAATGTTGATGGGGTTCGAGAAAAAATCATGGTCGAAGCTCATAGCACGTGATATTCCATCCATCCTGGCTCCACCAAGATGTACCACGACTTGAGGGAAGTCTATTGATGGAATGGGATGAAGAAAGACATTGTTGAATTTGTTTCTAAGTGTCCCAATTGCCAACAGGTTAAGGTTGAAGTGGATTGGCTCAGAACTTTGAAATTTCAGAGTGGAAGTGGAAGGTGATCAACATGGATTTCATTACCGGTTTACTAAGATCCAAGAAGCAGCATGATTTGATATGGGCGATTGCTGATAGGATGACTAAATTAGCCTACCTTTTGGCGGTTAAGACAACTTATATGGCTGAGGAGTATGCCTGACTTTACATTTGTGAGATTGTGAGGTTTCATGGGGTTCCCTTGTCCATCATCTCGGATAGAGAGGCTCAATTCACCTCTCAATTTTGGAGATCTTTCCAGAAGGGATTGGGTACGAAGGTGAATTTGAGCACTGCCTTTCACCATCAGACAGATGGGCAGGCAGAGCGCATTATTCAGACTTTGGAGGATATGTTGAGAGCATGTGTTATTGACTTCAAGGGAAATAAGGATGATCATCTACCTCTGATTGAGTTCGCGTATACTAATAGCTATCATGCCAGTATTTAAATGGCCCCATGTGAGACATTATACGAGAGGAGATGTAGATCACCGATTGACTGGTTCGAGATGGGCTAATTGGGCCTGATCTCATACACCAATCTATGGATAAATTGAAAGTCATCAGGGAAAAGTTGAAGACAACCTAGAGTTTCCAGAAGTCATATACAAATATGAGAAGAAAAGACTTGGACTTTGAGGTAGATGATTGGGTGTACTTGAAGGTATCACCCATGAAGGATGTTATTTGAGTTGGTAAGAAGGGGAAGCTGAGTCCCTGTTATATCTGACCAACCAAATTGTAAGAAGGATTGGGAAGGTTGCTTATGAGCTAGACTTGCCCTCCGAGCTAGATGAAGTTCACTCGGGTTTCATGTTTCTATGTTGAAGAAGTGTTAGGGAGATCCAGCCTTAGCAATCCCTATGAAGAGTAAGGGTATGAAGAATAGCTTATCATACGAGGAAATTCCAGTCCAGATCCTTGACCGAATAAGCTAAGAAATAAAGCGATAGCCTCCGTTAAAGTCTTATGGAGGAATCAATTTGTTGAGGAAGCTGTGTGGGAAGCTGAGGAAGCGAGGAAACTCAAATACCTGCAACTATTCATGCCAAATGATGATGATGTTTAAGGTAAATATTCTTATCCTTAACATTTTCGAATGTTTCTTTTCATTCAGTTGATGCCTTGCTTTATTCTAGTCCCGAGTCTAAGATAGAGATAGATAGATGATGGATAGTGAGAGTTCGAGTGTTCCCAAGTGAGGAATGAGAGGAGTTTTGGGGTTATTTGTGTTTCCATTCGACGTTTTACTCATCATTAAAGGACGAATAATTCCAAGGGGGAGTGATGTAATACCCCGTAAAATTATCAAAACTCCTGAAATACATCATGAGCACAACGCTTCTTCAAAAGCTTTGATGCAAAATTCAAGACCGAATTTGTGATCAGTGCAGAAAATCGAGTAGGAAAATGGTCTCGACTCGAATTAAAATAAACCAGGTTGAATTACGAAATTTCACTTGAAGTGCAAAAATAGTAGCTTCTCTGCGCCCCCTCAGCGATGCGCTGGGGGCGCAGAGTTACACTTGTAGTTTAAAAAAAACTTTATTTTTTCGATGGGAATCTATTTTCCAAAAATTTCACCAAAAACACTGGTGTGCGCCCCTCCACGATGCAACCTGTGTCCCAGAAATTTTATTTTTCTCTTTTATTTCTGGAAAGGCAATTTTGTCCTTCCTAATATATTTTAATACCCCCAAAACGTACTTTAAAGCATATTTGTACAAAAGGGTTTCAAACCCGTATTTTTCTAAGCTCTTTTACGTACGTTCTAGGAGAGAAGAAGAAGAGAGAGCGTAAGGGTTTCCAGAGAAATCCCTAATTCTTGAAAGAAACTTGAAGAATCTTCATCCCAGGTATGTAAAGGCTACCCAAAAATATGGAATTGTTCTTCCATGTGCCCCATTATAAAGTTAAGTTGTGAATTGATACGATAGAGACTTGAATAGTGATTTCTTGTGAATTGATATGGTGGATTATATCTTTAATATTATCTTTATTTCTTGAATATTATCTTTAAATTATATCTCATATCTTAAATTGATGATCATCATGTTTAAAATTTATTGTATATATGTAATATGTATATGCTTATGATCTGATCCTTGTAAATTCTCTGTTAAAGACTTGAATAATGAACTTAGGGGAATGTTTAGAGCCTTGGTTGTCTGAATGTGATATTGACTGAGTCTAAGGTGAGTGTATTGATGACTGAAATGGCTGGAAATAGTGTTGATAGAGTTAACCGAAGGATGATTCGTAACTTGAAAGAATAGTCCTGCTCCTTGAGTTGACATATGATGAGATGAGGTGAGTGTGCTTGCCCGTAAGGGTTGAGTGATGGAAATTCTTGATGAATTGAAAGACTTATGAGCATGCTAAGTCCTGGGGGAGTATTAAGCACCGAAAATGAGTAAGAGTGAGTCCCAATTGCACTCATTAACTACATGGCCAACGTAGCAGAGGACTGGACCATGAGAACGGATGTTTCCTTAGTCCCAAAAGAGAACTTACCATTATTATAAACCCTTCATGTACACCCTTTCACCCCGGCAAGGTACTGGGCGGATGCCGCAATGACATCACTTTGTTATACCATCACTGGCTCATAGGTGATGGGTGTAAGTCCAAGAAACTCCTAGATAAGTTTCGTGATGATATAACTTTGATGTGATGTGATTGTTTAATGTGTGATGGATAGTGAGGTGATAGAGTCCTGTCCTTTATTCTAAGGTGAGGATAAGTGAGTAATGAGTGATTGTTATCTTGTTCCATTTACTTTAGTCCATTTTACATACAGTACATTTCACGTACTAACACCCCTTTGGCGCTGCATCATTTTATGATGCAGATTCTGTAGACAGAGGACTTCAGCAGTCCAACTGTTGAGGTTAAGAGCTTTTCGGATTCTTGATAGTGATAATTCCTCCTCTGTATTCGGAGGATGGTTATTTTTCTTTAGCTCGATAGCCTTTTACTTGATTTTGGTAGTCATGGACTGTCATGGTATCGTCTCAGATAGTAGTGTAGTATAGAGGCTTCATAGACATAGATATTGATAGTTGATGTTGGGGGATGGGTTCTTTCCCTCTTCTTTCTTTATATTGAGACTTTCTTTTGATATTTTATTTCATCTATGATAGATTAAGTTGACAACTTGAGCCCACAGATAGATTATTATCATTCTTATTCTGTTAAATTCCACTATTTAATTGACCGAACGAAGGCAATGAGACTAGGTGGTCTGCTTGGGGGCTAGCAATAGTCTCCGAGTGTCAGTCACGTCTAGGGTACCCTCCCGGGGCGTGACATTAATGATCCATTGAAAATAAAAGAACGAGGAAAATAATTCCGGCTAGCAAAAAAAAAAGAAAAAAAAAATGAAAAGCCGAAGGAAAATGGTTTCGGCTAGATATGAAAGTAAGTGCCGAAGAAAAATGGTTCCAGTAGATATATGGTCCATATGTGGTCCCCATGGGTCTAATCTGAGGCATGATTATGATCAGCAGATGTATATTGTAGGACAGATATGCACCACGACTATTTGACATTGCATCGCATTTTTTACATCTCATAACATTCACTCCATCTCATATTACTCTGGCTTGCTATTGTTATGTGAAATGTTCTCGAGATTAGATATCCATTGTATCATTTGACTTGTTTATGGTTGGATCCTTTTTAGATGTGATGCTATGAGATGAGTCTATCTATATCGTTATGATTTCTCTATGTTGTATATAATGTGCTTGGACTTTTCTGAGTGTAGATTTGTAGTTCGGCAGTAAGTGGTTGGGTGTTAAGGAGTACTTGTGTTCTTCGTATCTTTACTTTAAGTTAGTTCCATTTGTTGAGTACCCTATTATTCGGTGCTCACCCCTTGCTACATGTTTGTAGGTTGCGAGCCCGGTCCCTCTGGTTAGGCTTTTCTCATTACAGGATTGAGATTCCAAATTATTCTTGAGGTAGTTGCTTATGTCTTCAATAGACCTTTGAGAATTCATTATTATTCTATGTTCTATTTGAGGACCAAACATTTGAGACTTGTATTTCTTTGAGTATTTTGTATTTGGAGGCTTGTACATGTGACACCAATCTAGAAAAAGTTTTAATTTTCGGTTCAGTATATTTACCTATCCCATTTAGTCTGTTTATCTTTCAATATTATTATTTGTTAGGTTACTAAGTGTTGGGCTGACTCGCCTTGGTAGGTTAGGTGAGTGCCATCATGCTCGATTTTCTAGTCGTGACAGAAATAAATTTGTGTGCGTGTGTGTAAGATTTGTATTGCTTGATGATTTTGTAAACATGATGTTTAAATATTCACACTATGTTAGAATTATTGATAGATTAATGCATCACATGAGACCTTTGGCCAATGATACAAAATTTAAAATTAAAGATGAACCATGCAAGCCATGATATGAATTTTATTCCTTAATCTTTTACCTGTATATTTTATCAAAGAAACATTATTTATACTAGTCTCTACAATGGACAAATACTTTATCTTGACATGATCGTAATTAATAAAATCGAACTCAATTGTGTCAGGGTCAAAGTTCAAGTGAATATCAAAGCAAATCTATCAAAATGTGTTAAAATAGAGATAGAAAATGAAAACACCAAAAAGATTCACATTAAAACAATTAAAATATAGCAAAATGTTTCATCAAAATACTATATAAAAAAATTGCAAGGACATGATGAAGATGAATGTATGATAGTATGACAACGACACTCAAACTACACCTTTTATAATTCAAGGTACAGGCGATTACTAGCAAGTATAAATCCAACGATGAGTAGGTGATCCCATAGGGAATGGTATTGGAAAGAATTCGATTATGAAGTATAAATGTGCTCTAACTTCTTGTAGAATAAAAAATAAACAAAACGTAACATAATGTAAATCTATAAATTTCAATTATCAATATGTGTAACATCTCCTAAAATATCCTGGCTTAGAGATCCCTAAAAGTTAGAAATCACACTACAATTATGTAGAATTTTAAATTAACAAGCTGAATCTATGACCGATAAATCATTCCATAAGACGTAGAAGAAATTTCATAGAATGTGATCTGGAGTACTAAGTTTTGAGTCAATTCCACGAGATAAGGCTATGACCCATAAAAACTTTTATGAGCCATAGAACTTGCTTATAGTTTCAGTCTTGAGACCCATCTCAATATCTCTTCTATGAGCAAGCAAAATGAACTATATAAACTTCTAATATCCGTAGATGAATCTCCATAATTTTCTCTAGCCTTGCTTAGTGCTTAATCCACGAGTAGGGTCTACTATCTATATTCGAGTCTATGATCCATAGACTTCTATCCATGATTTTCAAGCCTAAAATCATAATTTCATAATCTTTTCTCTGATTTGACAGGATGAGCCTGTAAAAGGAACCATGATTCATAAAAGATGATCGTGGACCCAAGGTTCAGAAAGTCAAAATTTAACCTAGTTTTCACAGAAGATGTTTTACGATCTATAGAACAGACTATGAGTTGTAGAATGCTCTTGTGGTTTCCCTTGGTAGATATTAATGAAGGATAATTTTATCTTTTTCAATTCTTTTCTAGTTAAATCCTTAACAATTTAAGATTAAGATAAGTCCCTTATCAAGTACCGAAGGTACCCATAATCTCGCTAACACTTAATTTGAGAATAAATTTTAAGAGGATAGAAAAAGGTAGGGTTTAAGAGAATCTACTGAGGAATTTGAGTTTCAAGTAAACTTATGATCCTTCAGGTTCGTAAGACTATTCATAGTATTTGATTGAGTTCGTTCATGCACCCAACATCTAAACTTCATATTGATTGAATATTGAGTTGAGTTTAACCTAGTTTCTTGAACTTTGAATGAGTTAATTCTTCTCTATTGAGTTTAACCTAGTTGCTGAAAAAAATATGCTGAAATCCTTCATGAATGGATCTATGGATTGTGAAAAGTTTCAAGACCCGTAAAAGGATCTCGTACAAATATGCTGCTTGATAAGGCTTTCACTAAAATGGACATAATGTTTTAATCCAAACTCAAAAGGAATCAATCTTGGTAAATTTGAAAAGAAAATTCACAAACCTTTAATTTGATAGGTTGTGGACCACTAACTCTTTATATTTTAGGGGATATGATTGTTTGAAGTTAGCCCTTCTACGAACTAATGCAAAAACTTAATCGATAGAAATTCTTTGAACTTGGCTTAATGTAAAGATCCCTTATAATTTTAAATCATATCTAATACGCTTTAAATACTTAGGAATTGATCCTAACATATATACATATACAATTTAAAGTTATTGGATCATTTAACTTTTATAAAATTTTATATCAAACTCAATTGATTTAGAAAGCTTTTAACTCAACTTCATGCTAGAGGGTTCTTATGACCTTAATCTATCTTCAAATATATTCTCATACTAAAGGATTAACTTTAACACCTATACTCAGTTAAGAATTAATCATCCAATACGACCTTATACACACATAAAAAATGGCTTGATCTTAGCTAATTTTTTTTTAGGTGTTGCAGTAGCATTGAACATCAATTTGGATAAGAGTTGAGGTAACTCAAACTCCATAAACGACGTGGCCAACATAGGATAGAGGCCTAACCTCTCTTCCCAAAAAAGACTTCTATTTTAGATTCATTGACGTTGATGTCCTTTGATTGTATTGAGCCTTACTTGTTTCTTTGACTATCTTACATACCAGTATATTTATAATACTGACGTCCATTTTGGACTACATTATTTTATGATGCAAATACAGATAATAGAGATCTTCAACAAACCCATCGTTGAAACAAATCTTTACATTCTAGACTTGATGAACCTTCCTTGCTTTTCGTAGGAGCCTTCTTTATTTTATCTTGTTTAGTATTTCATTTTAGGTAGCCCAGGACTTGTCTTGGCACTTTCTAGACTTGAATTAGAGGCTTCATAGATGTTGATTAGTGATAGTTACTTGTTATTTACCTTTCAACTTTTGTTGATTGGAAACTATTATTGATATAGAGATTCAGTTATTTGGTAATTCATAGTATTTACTTGAGTATTTTCTTTTGCTGTTGAATATGATGTGATGATGAGGCCAAGTGGTTCTCTTGAAGAATCAATAATGGTTCTTCAAGTATTGACCATGCTAAGGATATCCTCATGGGACGTGCAAGTATTGCAGGTTAATATGATTGTATTCAATCAACGAGATCATTTCTACGACCGTAAATTAAACCACAAGCCGTAGAAGTAGCTCATAATTCTCGACTAAAATCACAAAAATTTACCAAGTATCAAGTCCCATTTACGACCCTTATCTACAATCTCTAGAAGCATCTACAGTCTTTAGATAGGTCTTTTGAAACGTGCACCAAATAAGTTTATGCAACTTTCTTCTTTCATTCTAACTTTCCAACTTCGGGAATATTACATTTAGTGATTGCCTTAAATAAACTATATAATTAGTTTAATTGTTTTATGCTTTAACACTCAAACTATAAATGTACGAACATAATTATTTGATATAATTATAACTA
>JAABOM020000103.1:4954216-5024386 GCA_011800125.2 Solanum clarkiae
TTCTCATTGTTTGCATGGATTAAGTCATAGCTTGAGGACATGCAACAATTCTAAGTTGAGGGTGTTGATGTTCTATCAAAATATAAGAAGTAAACTTGAAATCAAAATCTAAAAAATAAACTAATTTAATTTAATTTTTTTTAGATGGATTATGAATCAAAGCATGAACTAACTAATACGCCAAACAAATTTGAAGGAAATATACAAAATTATTATTTTATATTATATAGATTGTGATTTGATAAAACATTGCGTGTATTTTTAAGGCTTCCCCCAGCCCCCACATTGTTGTCATCGAAACTCAACTCCACTACATCTTTCCTTCTCCGCCACCCCTCACCCCCCACCCGTAAGCATGCAAGCTATCCAATCTTCATCCCTCCGGCCATCTCCGGTCGACCCATTTCTCAAAACCATACCCCAATTCACCAATGTGAAGCCATTGAGACCGAAAAGAATCGTCCCTTTTATCTCAGCTTCATCCCCTACAGTTTCAGCTCCCGCTCGGGAGAAAGACCCTAAGAAACGTGTTGTTATAACTGGGATGGGTCTTGTTTCTGTCTTTGGGAACGATGTTGATGCTTATTATGATAAGTTATTGGCTGGTGAAAGTGGGATTACTCTAATTGATCGATTTGATGCCTCTAAATTCCCTACTAGATTTGGTGGACAAATTAGAGGGTTTAAAGCTGATGGTTATATTGATGGTAAGAATGATAGAAGACTTGATGATTGTCTCAGATATTGCCTTGTTGCTGGGAAAAAAGCTCTGGAAAATGCGGATCTTGGTAGCGACAGAGATAAAAAGGTTTTTCGATTTCACTTTTTTAAGTTCTTGAAAATTGCTTTGTTTAGAAATGGGGTTTGTTGTGATATGTTTTTATTGGTATTTTGACTCATTATACAACAACAATATACCTAGTGAAATTATGATGCAGACCTTATCACTAGCTCGTGGAGGTAGAGACACTGTTTTCGAAAGTCCCTTAGCCTAGTGAGCTTATATGGGAATTTATGGGGTTTGTCTGCTCATATATGTAGAATTTTTTGTTACTTCAAATGAAGTTGCTTTATTGTTGCACTCCAGCTTAAGTTTTTCCATTTGGTTTGTGATTGTATTGGTTGGTGCTTTCACTCTGTCATGGGTGGAATAATGTAGATTATGGGTGCTCAACTTTTTCATTTTATTTTGTGATTCGACTTGCTTGATGTCTTGGTTGGTATTATTAACTCTATTATGTTGTTATTGCTTTTGCTCTTTTCCCCCTTTTTTGACTTTTTTTTTTGAAATTTGATTAATAGCAAAACAAAGTCATTTGGTTAACTAACATTTTGTGCTGGAATTAGAGAAGGTAACTAAATGGAGGAGAAGCATCCATATGTAGCTTTTCTATAATACAAAAGATATATTTAGCTAATCCATGCCCATCAACATTTACTGAAATAATTAGGTAGATTCTATCTGATGGAAAGGACATCTCAAAGGTGTCTTTCAAGCAATGATAGAGTTTCTTGGTCTTGGAAAAACATCTGGTTTAGCAAGGCTCCTCTGAAGGCCTCCTGCTTCTCTTGGATTGTGGTTAGGGAAGCTTGTCTTATTTATTCCAACCTTCAAATGAGGGCTCTTAGCTTTTTAATAGGTGCCCCAATGTGTGAGGAACACTATGAAGATGTTGGACACCTCTTCTTACATTGTAGAGTTACTGGTCAATTTTGATGCATGTTTTTGGCTATATTTGGCATGTCTTGGACCACTCCAAGATCTATTTTTGAGCTAGTGCAATGCTGGAACATAGAGGGGTTATACAAGAAAGCACGAAAGACTTGTAATACCATCCATCAAGTCAATTGGTGGACTGTATGACTTGAAAGAAATAGCAGAATTTTTCAAAGCCAACTAAAGGAACATACATAGCCGTAAACAAAGATGTATATTCTTGCTAGCTTTTTGGTGTAGTCTGGTTATTGTACATAATGAAGTTGCAATCCTAGATACAACAGAGAATTTGAACAATCTGGAATTACGTCTTGTGGTACTGGCTTAGTGTAAGTATTTATGAAATCCTTGTTCACTTATCCAAAAAGAATGAAGAAGCATGGACTAAACTACTCAGGCTCAACAAGTTATGTTTAGTATAATATATATAACCTACAATGGTTCTAGCAACCCAAGGAGTAGTTATTGTCTGAAAGATCTACTTTAGATTAAAAATATTATCTTGTTCGAACCCTTTGAACAACAATTAGATGTATATTTTCATAGGTCTCTATGTCTTGAGCTATATGCTTATATTAAATTAAAGTCTTAAATTTATTTGTGAATGACCAGAATGATATTATAACTTTTCAGCAGTCATACTGGATTTGTTCAATAATCAAATGTAGCTACCTCCTTCTCAGTATGTAGAGGTTTGCCATGCAAGCATCACATATCACATATTGTTAACAACATTAATTGAGAGTAAAGATTTCAGTGACTTCCTGATGGTCTTTGAAACTTTAGTTGCTGTTCAAACAATCTCCCACCGCGTGTATATGCTATATGTAGTCCTACGACTATTTTAGATATGTTCTCATATATTGGTAGTCATTGATGTCTCCCTCAATACGAACTTTTCGTCTCCATTGTTTCATTCATCAGCCAATTGTATCTATAGGTACTACATCTACCTCCACTATGCAGTTACCATAAAACTTGTTCTTGATTAGCAAACTAGGGCAGTGGGAGACAAGATTGGAGCTGAGGCTCCAGTGGAGCTTCCTTATACTCCAGTACTAACCTTTTTGGTAATGGACCATATGTTTGCTAGTTAATTGGTGCTAATTCTTTTCCATGAATCTCCCCCAAATTTAGAACTTCACACTTATTTATCCTCCAGTTTAGCCTCTTCTTTTTTCTTTTATTGTTTTTTTTTTTTTTTTAAAATATTTGAAATCAATGGAATATGGAATAAGCCCAGATGTTGTGATATTTGAACTTCAGTTCAAGAACAAAAGTGCAATAAACCCTCTGGTCCTTGATCTTCTGATTTTGTGCTTTGACATCTTTTTATTTCTTTTTCTGCCTAAGATTTCTGTGAGAGGGTTAAAATAGTCAAAACTAGTGATATTAGCAATGACAGTTGTCTGCTGTTGATTCTTTTAGTTACTGCATTTGAAAAATCATGAGTCTTACTAGTGGGAAAACCTTCTTTTTCTGGATTTGTTTCTCTTTTCACGTAGGAAAGAATTTTAAGTTCTTTAGTTTATTTTTACTGCAGGTTGATAAGGAGCGAGCTGGTGTTTTGGTAGGAACAGGAATGGGTGGTCTTACAGTTTTTTCAGATGGTGTCCAAGCCTTAATCGAAAAGGGTCACAGGAAAATTACTCCATTTTTCATACCATATGCCATAACAAATATGGGTTCGGCCTTGCTTGCAATTGATGTTGGTTTCATGGGACCAAACTACTCAATTTCAACTGCTTGTGCTACCTCCAACTATTGTTTCTACGCTGCTGCAAATCACATTCGTCGAGGTGAAGCTGATTTGATGATAGCTGGTGGAACTGAAGCGGCCATAATTCCAATTGGGTTGGGAGGTTTTGTGGCATGCAGAGCTTTGTCTCAAAGAAATGATGATCCACAAACTGCTTCTAGACCGTGGGACAAAGATAGAGACGGTTTTGTTATGGGAGAGGGAGCTGGAGTTTTGGTAAGTTCGCTGAAGTATTGATTGAAGTTTGATAACAAGAACATCCTCCAAGCTATCTATTTTTACATAGGACTGTTTTTTTTAACAATTGATGTTTCTTTCCTTCATGAACTAATTAAATAAGTTAAGAAATAAACCTTGGGCTTAACTCAACACAAAGCTAATTCATGAGGTGGGGATTGCCTACGACTATATAAGGAGACAGCATATTTCCTCCAATATGGAACACTTAGCATAAACTTTTTTTCAAAAAAAATTTAATTGTGAGTGCTCTTTCATTGCATGTTGGAACACATTTTTGGACAAAACACTACCTTATCATATCACCCCGCATATTACATGATCATGACAATTGGATAGAGTTGTTGACAGGTGATGGAAAGTTTGGAGCATGCAATGAAACGAGGAGCACCAATAATTGCAGAATACTTGGGTGGTGCAGTAAATTGTGATGCTCATCACATGACTGACCCCAGAGCTGATGGACTTGGTGTTTCTTCATGTATCCTTAGTAGCCTTGAAGATGCTGGGGTGTCACCAGAAGAGGTATTTTTTAAATTCTCTTCCTCCACACATTTGATGTTCTACTTTTGTTATGTCCACTCAATGGTCAAAGAAGAACATTAACAGGGTTGCTGGAAGAACAAATTGTTGTACATGTAGACAATATATATTAGGTCATAATCTGTTATCCTTCAGACACTAAATCTAACATTTGTACTTCTGTATTCTCCACTGCATGAGCTATTTATTATTAAGTAAAGAGTAATGAAAATAGAAAATGTACTGCTGACATCCATAATATGTTTTATCATGCGACATGGACCTTGTTTGAGGCTTTTACTTTGTATTGTTTTCTCTTCGAAATATAGGATGCAGTATTTCTCTCTTATTTCTTGAGATAGTCAGAAGAACACTTGTAGCATCTGAGCTTGTTCTAATCTCCTTAGCAATATTTAGTGCCTTGTTTGTTAGATAAGTAAATTAAGGTTATTATATGGATAATATGGGGAAACCTTTGTATAAAAATAGTATACAAAGTGAGCATTCTGACAAGAAAGTCAGAAATAGGGCCAAATGTAAAGACCGCAAAGTTATACCAGAGAAGACCTAAGCATACAACATAGACAGGTGTCCCTTTATGTGAAATGATGAATGGAGCAAAAAAGGAGAAAAGTTGCACACAACAAAGAATTTTGTGCTGGAGAAAGTAAAACCAAAATTTTCCTGTGTCTGCTTTATGTGAAGAAGAGGATATTCTGAATGTGCATCACTGAATTTTCTTCTCCGTCAGAGGTGCGCCTATTCCTTTACTTAAATTTTCATGTGGAATATTTTCTTTTAAAATTACGCTTGTTCTTAAACCCTCAGGGGTTGGCCTGGTGGTAATAGACTTGAGCCTTGGTGTTTTCTCCCTTTCAAGGTCTCAAGATTGAAACCCACTGGGTGCAAACAATTTCCGAGGGCCATCGGACTGGGTAAAACCTGAATTAACCGTGGTGCACTTGCGGGAAACTCCTTGCCGAGGGCCTGTGCACCCCCGGGATTAGTCAGGGCAATAAAAAAAAAAAAGAAAAATTACGCTTGTTGTTTGGGCCAGCTTACACATACCTCGGCTAATTCTACATGTACCTGCTACTTCCACTAAAACAGGTACCAAATAACTCTGCCCATCAAGACTTAGGTAGATAGGAAGAACCACCTATCCACTGCCTCTGAACTCCAGTTTTTGGAAAAGGGGCTGCACTACACCCAACACAACCCAGTTAATTCCCTGCACGATAATGTTAAGTCCATAGTAACATTAGAGTAGTGAGTCCATAGTTTGTTAACAAATTTGCAGTGTAGGAGTAGATGGCCAACTTCTTCACCAGTTCTTCTTTACAACATAAAATAATAATTGACATAAGCTCTACTTCTCTTGTTTATAAATTCAAAAAAAATAAAAAAGCAGCTCTTCTTCTATTGTTTAGGCTTGAATTCTGGACAGCTGTTTGTTCAAACTATGCTACTTCCTAGATTTGTTAGCCTAACAGCTGCATGAGCGAGCCACTACTGACCCTTATCAAAGAAAACAATTGACAGAAAGCACATGCTTTCTCCCATCTCGGCATCTCTTCCAGTATCCTGCAAATTTGGAGAATATATAAGTATATAACTGCCCGGAGTTCTTTTTCCCACTCCGCCTCCCTGTGTAATTTCATCTTGAGTTTAAAACAGACACGTAACATAATTCTCCTCCCTTTTCATCAGCTCACTCGTAAAAGAAGATACAATTAAGAGGAATTTGATGAATTCAGTCTTGAGGAGTTATCTTCTCACTACCGATGACCCCTAATAAGGACATTTTCACATTTCTCCACCATTTATCTAACATGCTTAGTAGATCCATCTTAGATATTCATAAACTCCTCCTTAAAGCTATGCTAGAAAGGCTAGTGACATTTTGAGTTTTCCTGAATGTTGTCCCTCTCCTTAGATATGTCCCTATCGCATTTCTCAACAAAGCCTTCTCTTCTACTCTGTTATCTCCAATGTAATTTCTCAAATAGAGCATACGCAAAGCTCCTTAACATTTGTTATGATCCCCTTTTGTGGATCTAGTTATGGGACGCTGTAAGATGAAATCTGATGTTTTCATTCTACAACTTACGGTGCTGATTCGTTAAGTGAGAACTTGCAATCTCTTGAATTAAAGTACTCAAAAACTGACATTTTCTGCTTATATTTCCATTGAATTACATTGATGAATTAAGCACCCACCTAATAACAAGGAAATAACTTTCTACTACTACTGAAATGAGAAAGTGGAGGAACATCCTCCTTACCGCTAATAACTGCTACAAAGAAATAGGTAAGCTGTCCTCACTTGCTGCCTTCTGCTCTAAATTCCCTGACATTGTTTCCTCTTTGCTGCTGTGTACAACGTATTGATATGAAGAACGAAAAGTATCGTCAATTGATTTTCTATTTCTTTTCCCATCCCATTCTTTTCATGTTGAAGTCAAGAAAGCTTGATTCACACTGTCACAGAGTTTTCAGGTTGAGCTTTCGTGAATCTGGAACAACCTGCCTTTTAGTGCTCTTAGTTATTGGTTAAACTGATAAGATTGGAAGTCTTATGACTCCGTTTATTATTCCCACATGCTGCCATACTTGAATGTTGTCAATAATGCCTCTTAATGAATTTACTTGATCTGATTCTATGATATTGATCATTTACTAGTACCTTTAAAGTGATGGAGATGAAACAATATGACTCGAGTTAGAACCAGCAGTTCATTCACTTGGCCAGTTAGATCTTTAAAACCTTGTTTAGATGGTACTTCAAACATTATGATGTTAGACACTATCTGTAAGAAATAGAGAATATAATGTAATACTGCTCATAAATTTTTTCATTGGTTAACTAGTCTCTCCTTTTCGTTTATTTTCAGGTTAATTACATAAATGCTCATGCAACTTCTACAATAGTTGGTGATCTAGCTGAGGTAAATGCTATTAAGAAGGTATTCAAGAACACTTCAGAGATCAAAATGAATGCAACCAAGGTAACCTTTTCACGTCATAATTTAATTCCTCTGTTCAATTTTACTTGTCTATTATTCCTAAAATAGAGTTTCACTTCTACTTGTCACTTTTAACATGCCAAGAAAAGACTATTAGTTTTGCATGTTTTACCCTTAGCATTAATTAATTAGTCCCCAAATCATTTTCCAACACCTCATATTAAACATTAACAAATACGGGTAGTGTGGTAAAATAGTCATCAGTTACTGTTTTCTTAATGAGTGTGTCAAGTTCAAATGTGACAAGTAAAAGTGAATGGAGGGAGTATCTTTTAGTACTGTCTTTCATTGATGTGAACTTTCTTGGAATACGGCAATTTGTTGATCCTTCAAAATTTGCCATTTTCCGTTCTTTCAGTCCATGATAGGTCACTGCCTTGGTGCTGCTGGTGGTCTGGAAGCTATTGCAACAGTTAAAGCCATTACAACTGGCTGGCTGCATCCTTCCATAAACCAATTTGTATGTTATTTTCTCTTGGGAAACTTAAATTTACAAATATTGACTCATATGCTCAATCTTAATTTGCATATCTCCTGTTAATGTGAATCATGCAGAACACTGAGCCTTCAGTTGAGTTCGATACTGTTCCAAACAAGAAACAGCAGCACGAGGTCAATGTTGGTAAGAGAATGCTTCCACTTTTGACACCATATAATATTTTTTTCCAATGGTACTCCCTCCGTCTCAAATTAATTGAGTTTTTGAGGCTTTATTCAATGTTCAAAATAGTTGAATTGTTCAAAGTTCAAGAAGAATGTTTAAATTTTTTTTTCATATTTGCCCTTTCATTTATTGAAGTTTTATATTTTCTGGGAGATAAATTACACTACATATTTATGATTTCACAAAGGGCAATAGTGGAAAGTATGGTGTAAATTTTGTCTTTGAATGTTTTTCTTAATATGTGTGTATTATCTCACAAATTCAACTAATATGGGACAAAGGCAGTATAAAATTAGGAGAAATAATTGAATGCGTGACAGCTTCTCAAATAAATATTCAAGATGTTTCCTAACATTTGTTTTCCATCTGCAGCAATCTCAAATTCATTTGGTTTTGGTGGTCACAACTCTGTTGTCGTGTTTTCTGAATTCAAGCCCTGAGTCAGCTTGGTATAGCAAGAGCAACCTTCTGCTTCTGAGGCTTAATTTAGTTGAGTATAGAGGCTGCAATTGCAAATTTTGGTTGTTTTTGTTCTTTGGGACGACAATCTTTACTTTTGCTGGTCTTTTCCCTCCTTGAGATAATTGGATGTTTTCAGGCTTGGTTAGTCAGCAACCAGTTTTGAAACATTGACGAGATAGAAAAGACACTATGGTAATTTAATGTTGAGAGCATTCTCTAGACTTTGATTAAATGATCTTCCAGATCTCAATAATTACTCTTGTTTTCTAGTTAAAGCAAGTCCTTTCACTTACCAAGAACCTAGAAAAAAGAAAAGAAGTTAAAGCCAGAAAATGAAAAATGATGAGCAAGTTGTATCAGCATTTTATGCTTTAAAAAAAACAATTTCTTAATATGAAGGAACTGAAGTTCTCACATGAATGAGGCTAACCAACCTACATATCAACAAGTATTACATAAGAAACCTCACTTGCAATGTATAATTCTTTAAAGAGTTTGGAGTGAGCACCTATTGCCAAAGCTGCTCTTCATTTGGTAAAAGGAATTCTTGCTGGAGGAGAAGTATGGATTAGCCGAAAGAGCTACTTATTCGAGATGAGTAGGGCCACGTCCCTTCCTTCTTCTAGTAAGAGAGAGTGAAAGATGCAAGACACACTCTTATTTGAACATTTCTAGCCTCGTTTAGCTCCTTACTAAAATTTCAATTCTAGATCTTATTCATTGGAAATGTTTCCTTTATTGGAGTAGGTAATGAAAATATTGAAGTTTGAGCTTGTATCTTCCTGTATCATCTGCCTTGACCACTCCATCTTAATTATTGGAGGTAGGATACAATTGTTGAAGCTGAAGTCTCATTCAATTCATATAGTTTTGCTACTACCCTCTTATTGGCACCATACCAACTGGAATGAGAATAGTTAGACTAACTGCCGAAAGAACTCTCGCTCAGCCAAGTGAAAATAGGCAAATTTTTCCAAATTCAGAACTTGCACAAGTTGGTAAGACAAGTGCCTATTGTATTAGGGAGACTTGATTCATGGTGCAACAATGAGAGTAAGGACATAAATCAAATACTGAAGCTCAAGTGCCGGCAATATTGGTGATTGGAATGTACATCCAATGAACAGACTCCTTGCTACAAAAGAATGTCGCACACAAGATTTGAAAGGAGAGATCCAGCATATGGTTATGAAGCACAAGTACCAAATAACTTATATTCTGAGCGAAGGAAATAAATTGATGATCACTTAGCCAACAATACTCTAGACTATGGACATATGAAAACTTGTTTTTTCCGTGATTTGAGGACAAAAGAGAGAATGATCCTAAAAATGCACTGGCTTCCCTTTCTCATTATTAGATCCATAGATTGTTGTTATATTTCTCCTAGTGAAGCCTAAAACTGGGAAACATGTTTGATTGTTGGTTAGAAAGTAAATTATTTGTATAGTAAAATTAGAATAATGACTAGTATTTTTTACTAGTTATTATACATAAAATTCAACATATTAAGTACGATGTGTGGTTACTAATTTACAATCTCACATACATGTACAAGTTATAAGAGTATTTTATGCAACATAATAAATAAAATAGCTAAATCATGCATAATTACTTCATGTATTTTATGCCTAATTAATTTCCAAGGTCTCCCACATCGCCTCTTCAGTGAAATTCCAGTGAATTTATATAAAATACTAAGTTAGTGTTGCTTGTGTTCGCAGAGAGGAGAGATGATTGGTGTCAAACCCTCATCTTGATGGTTCGAGCAGCTCAAGCTTGGCTAGTGATTTACCTCATGAGCATAGCGAAAGGCCCACGACTTCGGTCAAGATAAAGTTTAAGTGAAGGAAGATCTTAGCATTGACATGGCCAGGGCATGAAAGGCAAGATGTTGCTAAGGCATGACAAGGGCTGGAAAAGCTAAGGCAAGGTAGGGTTATGACGTGGCAAGGTCGTGGCTAAACAAGTTTGAGGCTATGTGCTAGACAAGGGCAATAATGCAGGAAACTAGACCATAATGGCAAGCTGTGCTAGGCAGGACCTGCGCCATGGCACAAGCACGCATGCAGGGCCTCGATATGGAATAGACACATGGGCAGGCGTAATTCCGGGTGCAAAGGCACTGTTTTATTGCCAAATTTGAAGGCTACCAGCGTGTGCCTTGCATATGCCTGAGCAATTGGCGATTTCTGGAAGTTTCTAACCGCTTGGACTTGTCCGCGTGTTTAGATAAACTTGTAATTTGAATTTTAAATGTTGGCCTATCAGTTAGGGATGTCAACTGACTTGGTAGGCACATGACTGGGCTGCTATGGCCTATTTAAAGGCACAAGCAAACATTCTAAGGCAGTGTGTTGGCTTGGACGAATTTTTGTAGGCTAACTGTTTTGTATGCTTCTTTGTGACATGAGTTAAATAGCAAAGTTGAGACTTGTTCCTATACGTGCATGTATTCTTGATTTCGTAGTCATTGTTCAGTGTTGGAGTAGATCAAAAGTGAGCAAAAATAGGGTTGGGTCTAAAGGATACTAGGCTGCCTAAGTGGGTTAGATTGCAAGGGTTGATCCCATGTCAACTGGTATGAGAGCAAAGATGGTTTCAACATGACAATGGTTGGCGAAAATAATTACAATGAGTTACTTAAGAAGGTTGCACGACTGGAAGCCATTCTAGGCACGACAGACAATGATGAGGCCATGACAAACATCTTGACGCGAATTCAGGGATTAAATGCTGCTATGCAGGACTATCGTGGTTCTATTAATGGCCAGGTGGCTGAATTGCAGGGGTTCTGTGACTCTGTGAACTGAAGTCCTTAAGAGGAGAAAACAAAGATGTAGAGGCGGAGATGAACATTCTCTGCTTGTCTGTTGCAAATCTGCCCAGGGGAGGCGAATAACATGCCAAAATCAAAATTCTGGAATCTAAGCCATTTGATGGTGTGCATGGACCCAAAGAACTGGAAAATTTCTTGTGGAACTTAGAGCATTATTTTGCTACTGCCCATGGCCCTGAAAATGACAAGTTGACCATGACAGTTCGCTACTTTCATGGGGATGCAATCCTATTTTGGTGGACCAAGTGTGCTAATGGCGATAATGCAAACAAGCCTAAGGTTAATACGTGGGTGCAGTTGAGGGATGCAGTTCGTGAGAAATTCCTCCCTATTGTTGATGCCTTATCGATTTTTAGTTGAATAATGTTGCTACTAAACCAACTCACTCTTCTAAGTTGATGAAAAAAGAGAAGGGCAAGGATTAAAAAAAGACAAACGAAGGCCAGAAGGAAATGACAAAGGCAAAGGAAAAGTGGATGTTGCATCGTCTAGTCAAAACATGCAAGGTCGGGAAAAAGTTTGTTGGACTTTCTAAAAATTAAGGTATTAAATAAGGAACTGTCCTAAGCAAGGGAAGATCAATGCAATCCTGCTGAGGAGGAGAATCAAGCAAGGGGGAAAGGACATAAAATTGCTGCATTAAGTCAACCCACTTCGTTTGATCAACACTCTGTCTAGTGTTGGTAGGATGGACATAAATGGGGAGAATGCCACAAAGGATGTTGCTTGTGTAAGTGTTGTTGATTCTATTGATTTGTTTGACACTTATAACATGTATGTTGATATGAAAATTGGGGACAAAAATGTTGTTGCTATGGTAGACTCTGGTGCTACTCATACTTTTGTGGTGTCAAAGATCATCAAAGAATATGGGATGAAAGTGATGAATTGTATAACAAAGATGAAGGTTTTCAACTCTGTTGCACAATCAGGCTACGGTATGACAAGAAATGTGCCTCTGAAAATTGAGCACTGGTCTGGTGTGCATACCTTGACAATGTTTCCACTTGATGACTTCAATATTCTGTTAGGAATTAACTTCATGAGAAAGTTCAAAGTCACCCCAATTCCACATTTGGATGGTGTTTATGGGTGAGAAAGACCCCAAATTTTGAAGGGAATCAATCCGTTTGCTAAAAAAGATAAGAAGAACAAGGAAATTGTAGCCTTGCTGTTGGCTATTGGTTTCGAGAAGGGCTTGAAGAGAGGTGAACCCACATATCTTACTGCTTTGGTAGAAGTGAAGCCAGATGTTGCAAATTGAAGTTTACGATGATGCTGCCAAGTTGCTGAATGAATACAAGAATGTGATGCTTTCGGAACTATCAAAAGACTTGCCTCCAAGGAGAGAGACTGATCATAGGATTGAACTGATTTTTGGATCAGTGCCACCGGCACGACCTCCTTATTGTATGTCTCCATTGGAGTTGGTTGAACTAAGGAAGCAATTGTTTGAGTTGTTTAATATTGGGATGATCCAGCCTTCCAAGGCTCTATTTGGTGCTCCTGTTCTGTTTCAAAAAAAACAAGATGACTGTCTTAGGATGTATGTTGACTACAGGGCATTGAACAAAATAACTGTGAAGAACAAGCATCCGGTGCTTGTTGGATAGGCTGTCTAAGGCTAGTTTCTTTTCTAAGTTAGACTTAATGTCTAGCTATTGGCAGCTTCGCACAGTCAAGGGGGAAGCCCCAAAGACCACTTATGTAACCAGATATTGTAGCTTTGAATTCCTTGTAATGTCATTTGAGATGACTAATGCCCTCGCTACTTTCTTCAACTTAATGAATAATGTTCTTTATGATTATCTTGATCACTTTCTAGTAGTTGTCACGACCTAAACCTAGGGCCTAGCCATGACATGAAAAATATGACACCTGAATTGAAACACCCCTCATGTGCTTCAGAATTTCCCATAATCATAATTTTCATATATCTCAAAATCCGTACGTAATTTTGATAATCCGACTTCATATTCTTGATCAAGGGGTAAAAGAGTGGAAAATGGGTATAACCCAAATTTTAGAAGACTCGTAGAGAAAAATATTTTTTGCTAATTTTCCATATCCAATGTTTGTCCGCGCTGAGGCCGTGACACGCCTAAGGCAAGGACTAGTGTTGTGTGAAATTCTGGTCTGATCCGTATCGCGCATGGGGCACGGACTAGTATAAAATTTTCCTTATTTTTTTTATTTCGTCCAAGGACATTGGGGTCATAGCCCCATTCCTACTTAAACATGAATTCTTTCATACTTAGCCATTTTTCAACTCTATAACTCACAAAACCCTCTCTAAAACCTCTCCAAGACTCTATCAATTCTTTCATTCAAATCTAATGATTTCAAGCTCAATTTTAGAACTCTAGGACTCATTTCAATCTCTAAGTCTACTTCAAGTTCATTTCAAGGAATTCAAGGTTTAAGATATATGAGTCTTCATCCACGAGTCCTTTGACCCATGGAGCCCAACCTTCTCCTTTAATGAAAATTGCATGTTTTCAAGTTATATTACCTATGAGTATCTCTTATTATGAATTATAATCGTAAATTATGTTTGAGGTTTTATTAAGTATTGATTGATTATGGATGAATATCTATTTCAAGCTTATTCCATGAATTGGTTTTGTCCATTGAGACTATGCATGATTTGAGCCATGAAACTGTGAGCTATTGTGAGCTTTTGTGATGGATTTCAAGGCACCCTAAATGAGGGTTTTACTACTATATTGGTGGGTTGATTTGCATAGAGTTTAGTCATATTATTTCACTCATGAATTGCATAATTTTGAACAAGTATCATGAATCCACCATGTGTTTGATAAAATTACATGACAAGAATTCTCAAGTGTTGATGAACTATTACATGATTTACAAGTCAAATGACTTCTTGATGATTAAGGGCTTTCAAGCATGTGTTGAATTCATGAAAAGTATCTATGATTTTACAAGTATCAAGTTCAACCTATTTCAAGATTTTTATTTCTTGTGAGCCATTCATGTTAAAGCAAGGGTTCATGTATGATTATGATCTACTCTCATGTTCAAGTTAGGCTCATTAGTAGAGGTCAAACATGTTTATGAGCTACTCAATTCATGTTCTTATAGGCTATTCATGTTATGATTAAAGTATGATTATTTCAAGTATTCTGTGGAATTTGACTTAGCACCGATTAAGGCTTAAGATGGGAGCTTGACTCAAGGGGTCCTTGTATAGAGTCTTTAGTCTCTAAACTATGTGCCACCGTAGGATTATTAATTATTATCTTGCTATACTAGTGAATCCAGCTAGTTCAAGTTATTATGTTTGGTTTACCTTGGCAAGTAGACCACACTTCGCGGGGGGGAGGGGGGTCATGCCTGGTCACCTAAACTGAAGGGGTGTCAGGCCTCAGAGTCCAATAGTTGCTTGGTCTTTGTCAGTTGAGGTCTCTTCCCACATATGTATAATATATTATGCGAATTGAATGATTTACAAGCATATTTTATTTCAAGCATTGATCATGCATGCCATGTTGAGATTATATATCCATTGATTATGATTATGCATTTTGAATATATTGGATTATGTCTTTGCTGCATTGCACCTCATATGCTTAGTACATTCAAACATACTAACACATACTCTATGCCTACATGATATTATCATGGAGGGACTGGAGCTCTTTTTGAACATCATCCTCCACGTGGCTAGTTTGGTACTTCAGAGAAAGCATTGGTGAGTCCTCAATTCCGAGAACAATATCTATGTTACTCTTGCTATGTTGCGACTTCATTATGTTGAACACTTGATGTCATGAGGGTGAGCTCGGGAAGTGTCTTGGCCCCCGCTCCATTCTATGTTAGAGGTGTTGTCGGAGACTATGTCTTGTATATGCTATGAACTCGACTCTTTTATGCTTCTATGATTATCAAAGACTTCCCTTAGTCCCCCTTCCTTTTTTAATTATATCGCTTGTGATGTTTATTTTGCTTTCATGACCGAGGATGTGTGAATAATATGCTAGGCCCTAAGCTTAGGTTATGACAAGTTTGATATTAGAGCACTAGGTTGTTAATAGTCCTCGGAAGTCCAACACACCACATCAATTAGAGTTTTATTCATGGATGTGAAGCGCGCCACAACTATGAATGGGAGGCTATGAGGTGTTCTAGGAAATTTTTTCCTTTTTCATAGTCTATATCGTGCTTTAGATGTAAATATAAGGCTTTTACCCTAACAAATGCTCTTGTTTCTTCTAGATTCTGTCGATACCAAGAGGAAGGCTAAGGAAAGCCTATACCCCAAGGAGCAATTGACCCCTCTTGCTCCACAAGCTCCTTAGCCCAAGAAGAGTTTCGAGATGCCATCACAATGTTGGCGCATCCTATGACCAACCAAATGAACCAAGGGGCCCAATACTCTCATGCTACTACTCCGGCCTTAAGGGTGAGGGACTTCACAAGAATGAACCCACTGGAGTTTTATAGGTCTAAGGCGGAAGTGGATTCCCAAGAGTTGATCAATGAGTTGTATAAGGTGTTATCTATCATGGGGGTCAATTCGGAGTAGAAAGAAGAATTAGCAGCCTAACAAAATTTGGTTTACTCAATAACAATTGGAGAGGAGAGATGACGATGCTATTCCTTGGGAGGAGTTCAAAGCCGCCTTCCTCAAGTGGTTCTTTCCTATCGAGTTAAGAGATGCTAAGATGATGGAGTTTATGAACCTCAAGCAAGGTTTCATGAGTATGAGGGAGTATGCCCTCATGTTCAACAAGCTGTCCAAGTATGCTCCATATTTAGTGGCCAATCCTAGAGCTAGAATGAACAAATTTGTGTTGGGAGTGTCCAACTTGGTTAATGAAGACTGTCATACTGCCATGCTAGTGAGTGATATGGATTTGTCTCGAATCATGACATATGCCGAATAACTAGAGGAGGAAAAGCTTAGAAAGAAAAGAAATGGTGAGTCCATGAGGGCTCAATTTGAAGGTGGTTTCCAAGGTTCTAAGGGTGGTCGGTTTCCTCAAGGCCACATCCAAGGCAAAGGGTCTTCTAATGCTCCTAAAAAGAGATTTGCTATTGATAACCTAATATTCAAAGGTGTAAATGGTGGGATGACCCACCCTAAGTGCCAAAAGTGTGGGAGAAGCCATTGTGGTCCATGTTTGAAAAATTCTAATGCTTGCTTTGGTTGTGGTGAAATGGGTCATAAGGTTATTGATTATCCTCAGCTCAAAACAAAGGTTGAGATGGTCGTCCTCAAGGCCAAGGTGCTAATGTGGGTCAAAGGGCAAAGGGAGGCCAACAAAGGAGTGCTCCAAGGCAAAATAGTTCTATGCTCTCCAAGGAAGGCAAGGAATGGAGGAGGTGCCCGATGTTGTTACCGGTATATTAAAGGGTTTTAATTATGATGTGTATGCATTGATAGATCCGGGTGCCACTCTTTCCTTCATTACTCCTTTTATTGCTAATAAGCTTCATGTGTGACTCGAGCGGTGTGAACCTTATGATGTGTCTACCCCCTTTGATAGTCCATTATTGCTAAAAGAGTCTATAGAGATTGTTCCGTGTCCGTATTGCATAAAGTCTTTCCTTGTGATTTTATTAAGTTAAATATGGTGGATTTTGATATTATTCTTGGGATTGATTGGTTACACGCATGTCATGCTTCTATTGATTGTAGAATCTGTAAGGTTAAATTCCAATTCCCTAATGAGCCCATCCTTGAGTGGGAAAGTCATAATGTGGTGGTCAAAGGAAGATTCATTTCTTGTCTTAAACCCCAAAAGTTGATTTCTAAGTGTTGTAGTTATCATCTTGTGAGGGTTAGGGATGTTGAGTCCAAAGTCCTTCCTATTGAGTCAGTTCCGGTAGTCAATGAGTTTCTTGATGTCTTTCCAGATGAGCTTCCCAGTATTCCTCCTGAAAGGGAAATAGACTTTGGTATAGACCTCTTTCCCGATACACAACCTATTTCCATTTCCCCTCACCATATAGCTTCAGCGAAATTGAAGGAGTTGAAGGATCAACTGATGGATTTATTGGAGAAGGGTTTCATAAGGCCTAGCATATCAGCTTGGGGTGCACCGGTATTGTTTGTAAGGAAAAAGGATGGTTCCATTATAATGTGCATTGATTATCGACAACTTAATAGGGTTACTATAAAGAACAAGTACCTTTTACCAAGGATTGATGACCTTTTTAATCTACTATAAAGGGCTAGGTGAGGGAGTATGATATTCTCAAGACAACTTTTCGGACTAGGCATGGGCACTTTGAATCTGTGGTAATGTCTTTTGGCTTGACTAATGCACTGATTATATTTATGGATCTCATAAATAGGGTCTTTAAACCCTACCTTGATATGTTTGTGGTGGTCTTTATTGCTGATATATCGATTTATTCCCAAAGTGAGGAAGAGCATGTGAATCACTTGAGGGTGGTGTTGCAAATCTTGAGGGATGAAAGGTTGATGTGCTGTCAAATTACAACACATTTGGTGCCTAAAACGAGGGATTTTACAAGTTCTCAATATGAATTTTTTTTATGGTTTTTATGTATTTTTGTGTTGTTATTGCAAAAAAGGTAGGTTGGCATGATTTTGAGAGAATGTTACAGAATTTGCTGAAATATAGGACGTACGAGCCTACCTACGAGTCGTAGCCCAAGCTATGAGTTGTAAAATCTCATACCAAGGAACAATGAGCAAAAATCAGTAGTCTGCTTAGTGGAGGTCAGCCCTACGAGGCCATTCTACGAGTTATAGGTCTCACTACGACTCATACAAGTGGGTTCGTAGCAAAAAATAGAGAGTCAAAAATTTGGACCAAGAACTGAAGTCCTGAACTACGAGAAGAGCATACCAGTCGTAGCCTAAGCAATAACTCGTACCAGCAGATCATAATAGTCAAGTCCAAAATGCCAAATGTTGACTACGAGACCCTGATTACGACTCGTAGGGTGACCTATGAGTCGTACCTGTGCACGTATCTGTCGCCAACTATCTTTTCTATTTAATTTTTAGGGTATTTTTGTAACTAGTGTAAATAGATAAGGTTAGGTTTTCTTAGGGGGGAGCTCGGAGAGTCGACATACACAACTACTTGTAAATATTCTAGGAGCATTTTTAGGGTTTAGAGTAGATTTTTACCTTCAATTTAAAGACCCACATTTGGGGGATTGAAAATCCATATTGTACTCATTTGTCATTAATCCAAGCTTGTGGTTTTCAACTTGAAGGTGTTCTTGCTCTTCATTGCTTTGGATAAACTCTCAACTATGTCATTTATTTGCATTATTGTTGATTTTGCCTTAGTCATGACTAGCTAAGCACACAACTTGAGGTTGTGAGAATAATGGGTAGTTGACTTGAAATAACCTAGGTTTATCGCATTTCTATAATTGGGGTTTGCATATATTGTCTATTTTCCTTCATTATGATTGTCATTTGGTGGTGGCCAACACCAAACCCCACTTGCTATCACTAGCCCGACCAATGTAGTGACAAATAGGAAAAGGGAAGTAGATGACAGGATTCGATTGATTTGTTCTCATCTAATCAACCAAACTTGACCAAAGGGAGGTTGACTGGGACAATTGGTAACAGTTAGTTGGCACGCCATGGTGGCTGACCAAGCGCCATGGTGAAATTCGACCTTTACCTTCACAAGAGGGTTGGAAGAACCTAAGTTACCATCCTTCATGTGAATTTTTAATTATAGTTATGCTACCTAGGGTAATTGAGTCAACGAACCATGGTGAACACAATTCCCAAGTTGTACCTGAATTTGAGGGTCTTCCTGCATAGTTAGTTTAGTTTTTATTTGTATTCTTGAATTACAAAGAAACCCCCTGCTCATTTAGATATTTTAGTAATCGATGCTCGAAATGATTGGTAGTGGACCTTTATAGTCAATCCATGTATTCCCTGTGGATTCGACCCTAACCTTCGGTTAGGTTAATTACTGATAGCGGCCGCTTTCTTATTGGAGTGTGAATATCATAAAAAATTATGGCGCCGTTGCCGGGGAATACAACTAGGTCTTGACTTAATTTCACCATTAGTTAATTCAAGTATTGATTTCTTCATTCTCTTATATTGTACTTTTATTTTTGTGTTTGTTTCGTTTTATTTCTTTCCAGGACATATAAAAAAAAGATGTATAGAGTGTCCCTGAGCACACCATTAGCCTTCACGTAGGCCCATGTACGAGGAGCTATATTATGAGGAGGACACTTGGTTTCAGCTGATCAGATGTGAGATTTTCAGCCCAACGTCCAGTGGTCCAATCATGACCATTGGCGCCAAGGTCAGGGAAACCAGAATTGGACCTATGGAAGAGAATGTGCTTACAGAGATAGCCAGGGTGGTTATTATGAGAAAAACAGGGGGCCAGACATTGAGTGGAGCAGTAGAGATGGTTTAAGAAATGATCCTTATGTGCCACCACACCAACACGATGCAGGCACAAGTAACTCCAGAATTGAGGAGATGTTTGATCACCCGTTGAAGAAGGCTGAGGCACAGGATGAGACTCTACTTAGAATGAGATCAGAAATTGCAAACATTTATGAAAAATAGAGTCTCATTTTGTGGCTATTTAACTGCTTCGGGAACAGTTTAGTCAGGTATCGACTCTATTTAAGCAGCATCAGAGTGGTACATTGCCTAGTGATACAGTGCAAAATTTTGAGGATGAAGGGCAATGTATGGAGGTTACTAGTGGATGTGATAAGGATGTGGTCGAAGGAGACGAGTGTAGCAAGGATACGGTAAATGAATCAATTGAAGAGCAAAAAGAGTACAAGCCCATCCCAAGGCCTCCTCCTTCTTTCCTTCAAAGACTCAAGAAAAGGAAGGAGGAAAGCAAGGTCAAGCACTCTCTCTTCATGTTAAAACAACTATCCATCAACACTCTTCTCATCGAGTTAGTGGAGAAGATGCCTACCATACCCTACATAAGTAAAGACGTGGATTTTGTAAGGGCACTATGTGATCTTGGTGCTAGCATAAATTTGAAGCCCCTTGTGGTCCACAAGAAGCTTAGATTGGAAGCCTCTACTCCAAATACATTGCAAAATCTTGTACTGATTCCCATCATTCTCACATCACCACTCTTTGAGCATGATAGAAAGTTGGAAAAGAAATTAGGTGTCCAATTCATAAGTTCTAGGTGGAAGCAAAAACAAACTTGTGGGGAACAAGGTTTGAGAAATTGGTGAAGTCTGAGTAACCAAGTGAACTAAGTTGAGCTGCGATAATAGATCAGGCGATGCTTGGGAGGCAACCCAAGGTATGTTTTATGTTACCCCTATATCCTCTATTATTTCTTGATTTGGTGTATTGAGGATAATGCACAACTTTTTCGATGGGGTGTGGCCAGTTACGGATCTTGGTGAAGTATGAGTAGCTTAGGGTCCATAAATACCCCAAATTTTGATCCCGAGGTTTTATTGCCTGTGTTCTTTTTCCTCGTGGATATTTAATTTCTGTTGAACCGTCATGTTTAGATAGTGTAGATAATTTGTAGATATATAGTAGTCATTATCTTTTGGCATATATATATAGTCTTTAAATGCTTTTTGTTTTGAAAATTTGGTACCCTCAAATTTTTTGAGATTGTTGGTTATTTTTGCAATCATACATGTGATTATCTGGGAATGTTTGTTCTGATAAAGAAAAGGCTACTTGATGCTTGAAGCATGACTTGTGAGTCTATATTGATTGTGTAGGCGATGCCATGAGAGTGTCAGCTTATTTTGTAGCATTTATGCATTGTGTATTGACTTAGAACTTGCCTTGTTACTCTAAAATTAGATTGGAGATGTGGTTGATTGGGAAAGGATCTTAGGTCGTTGTTCTTTCAGTGAGCTTACTTTTGCCTAAATGACCTGCCAAATGTGATAGTAAATCCCTTGTTCCAAATGTTTGAGCTTTTCATGCACTTGCTCTTTCTTGACACCTAGCTGGCTTAGCTTTGTTTTGTGAATACTTTGATATTGGCCCTGGTCTATCCTTGAATATATGAACCTTGATTAAGGCAAAATGCCTAAGTTGAGGGTGGCTACATGTAGTGGCCTTGGTTTAGGGAATAGATATTGTATACTTCACCTTAGGCTAAAAGCATAAATTGAGGGTGACCCTTATTTTGGTAAAGTAATGAAAATAAGATGGTTAGTTGGGAAAGAAAGAAAGAAAGAAAAGAAACGTCATGTGCTGGGTGAGAAAAAGATAAGAAAAGTTGCCTTAGATTGAAGAGAATAGCAAAAATGAGTTTAAAGATAAGGCCAGCTAAAAAAGAGAAAGAAAGCACCCAGGAAAAGCTTGAAAAAGGAGAATAAGGATGGATTTGATGGAAATGGTTGAGTTTTGTAGGTAAGGGTGTTGAAAAACATGGTTCAAGGATAGCTTTTAGTCAGTACTTGTCTAAAATGCCTCACCAAAATCCCATGAGCCTATGTTACAAGACCGCTAAGTCCTAAAGTGATCCGAATCCGCTTTGTCATTAGTCCAGAGTTGAGTGTAGAGGAAAGCCTATGGTGTTAGTCATCATGCACGAATTTCATTTGTGAGAGTGAGAATGCTAGCACAGTCTCTGAATTTTAAATGCATTTTGAGTGAGAAAGAGGGACTTCTTTTCTGTGAGGGCATTTGCACTACATAATTGGCATATGACTGACCTAGTGATTGTGGATGGTTGATACTCCTTCACTTGTCATAGCTGGATTATTGGATTCATCTTTGTGTTTTGGTTAGCTGAGTAGCTTTGCAATCTGGTTTTGAAAATGAGAGTTGGGTACCTGATTAAAGTAAATGATGTATATGCCATTAGTTTAACTACTATGTGTCTCTCATTGCCTGCTTAGATTGAGTCGTCGCTTGAGGACAAGCAACAGTTCTAAGTTGAGGGTGTTGATGTGCTATCAAATTACAACATATTTGGTGCCTAAAACAAGGGATTTTGCAAGTTCTCAATGTGTCTTTTTTAATGGTTTTTATGTGTTTTTGTGTTGTTATTGCATAAAAGGTAGGTTGGCATAATTTCGAGAGAAAGTTGTAAATTTTGCTGAAATATATGACACACGAGCCTGCTTACGAGTCGTAGTCCTAGCTACGAGTCGTAAGGCGATCTCAAAGCAAGGAACAGTGAGCAAAAATCAGTAGTCTGCTAAGTGGAGGTCAACCCTATGAGGCCATTTTATGAGTCGTAGGTCTCACAATGACTCATACAGATGGGGTCGTAGAAAGAAACAGAGAGCCAAAAATTTGGACCAAGAGCTGAAGTCCTGAACTACGAGAGGGGCATACGAGTCGTAGCCCAAGCAACGACTTGTACCAATATATCATAATAATCAAGTCCAAAATTCCAAATGCTGACTATAAGACCCCGATTACGACTCGTAGGGTGACCTATGAGTTGTACCTGTGCGACGTATCTGCGGTCAACTGTCTTTTCTATTTAATTTTTAGGGTTTTTTGTAACAAGTATAAATAGATAAGGTTAGGTTTTCTTAGAGGGGATCCCGGAGATTCGACATACACAACTACTTGTAAATATTCTGGGAATATTTTTTTAGAGTTTAGAGTAGATTTTTACCTTCAATTTGAAGACCCACATTTGGGGGATTGAAAACCCATATTGTACTCATTTTCCAGTAATCCAAGCTTGTATTTTTCAACTTGAAGGTGTTCTTGCTCATCATTGGTTTGGGTAAACTCTCAACTATGTCATTTATTTGCATTATTGTTGATTTTGCCTTAGCCATGAATAGCTAAACACCCACAACTTGAGGTTGTGGGAATCACGAATAGTTGACTTGAAATAACCTAGGTTTATCGCATTTCTATGATTAGGGTTTGCATGTATAGTCTATTTCAATTCATTATGATTGTCGTATGGTGGTGGCCATCACTAAACCCCACCTACTATCACTAGCCTGACCAAGGTAGTGATGAATAGGAAAAGGAAAGTAGATGACAGGATTCGATTGATGTGTTCTTGTCTAATCAACTAAATTTGATGAAAGGGAGGTTGACTGGGACAATTGGTACCAGTTAGTTGGCATACCATGGTGGCCGACAGAGAACTATGGTAAAATACTATCTTCACCTTCACAAGTGGGATGGAAGAACCTAAGTTACTATCCTGCATGTGAATTTCCAATTTTAGTTATGTTACCAATGGTAATTGAGTCAACGAACCATGGTGAACACAATTCCCAAGTTGTCCCTAAATTTGAGTGTCTTCTTGTATAATTAGTTTTGTTTTTATTTTTATTCTTGAATTACAAAGAAACCCACCCCCTCATTTATAGATTTTAGCAATCGATGCTCGAAATGATTGGTAGTGGATCTTTATAGTCAAGCCATGTATTCCCTGTGGATTTGACCCTAACCTTCGGTTAGGTTAATTACTGACAACGACCGCTTTCTTATTGGAGCGTGAACATCATCAGTTGTTTGCTAAATATGAAAAGTGTGAATTTTAGTTGAAAGAGGTTGCTTTTCTGGGGCATATGGTGTCGGGTGATGGCATTAAGGTGGATCCTAACAAGACAGAGGTGATATGAAATTGGCCTAGACCTTGACTCCATCGGACATTAGGAGTTTCTTGGGTTTGGCAGTTTACTACCCGGAGGTTTGTGAATGGGTTATCCTCTATGGCTTCCCCTATGACAAAGTTGACCCAAAAGAAGGCAAAATTTGTTTGGAGCGATGAATGTGAAAAGAGTTTTCAAACTTTGAAAGATAAGTTTGTCTCCGCTCCTATCTTGGCTTTACTGGAAGGGTTAAAAGTGTTTGTCGTTTATTGTGATGCCTCAAGAATTGGTTTGGCATGTGTTTTGATTCTAAATGGCAAGGTGATAGCATATGCCTCTAGGAAACTTAAGGTCAATGAGCGATATTATCCCACCCATGATCTTGAATTGGCGGCTGTGGTGTTTGCATTAAAAATTTGGTGTCACTACTTGTATGGAGTTCATATTGATATGTTTACCAATCACAAGAGTCTCCAATATGTGTTCATAAAAAAATATTTTAACTTAAGACAAAAAAGGTGGTTAGAGCTCCTTAAAGACTATGACATGAGTGTATATTATCATCCCGACAAAAGCTAATGTTGTTGGCCGATGCTCTAAGTAGAGTGTCCATGGGTAGTCTAGCTCATATTGGTATTGGTAACATGGAGATGGCTAGAGAGGTTCACCGGTGTCTAGGTTAGAGGTTAGGTTGGATGAAGATGTAAATGGTGGTGTGGTAGTTATTGATGGTTCTAAATCTTCTTTGGTTGAGGAAGTTAAGTTAAAACAAGATCTTGACTCCGCCTTGCTAGAGTTGAAGGCCTTGGTGAAGGATGGTAAAGTGGAGGTTTTCTTCCAAGGGGGAGATGGTGCCCTTAGGTACCAAGGTAGGTTATGTGTGTCTAATGTGGAGGATTTGAGAGTGTTGATTTTATAGGAGGCCCATAATTCTTCTTATCTATTCACCCTGGTTCCATAAAGATGTGTAGAGACTTGAGGGAAGTTTATTGGTAGGTTGGTATGAAGAGGGACATTGCTAAGTTCGTATCTAGTTGTCACAATTGTCAACAAGTGAAAACTGAGCACCAAAGGCCGGGTGGCCTAGCCCATGACAGAGAAATTCCTACTTGGAAGTGGGAAGAGATCAACATAGATTTTGTGGTTGGGTTTCCTAAGACTAGGAGACACTTTGATTCTATTTGGTTGTTATGGATAGAATGACAAAGTCGGCTCACTTTCTACCGGTCAAAACCACTTGTGGTGCAGAAGATTATGTCAAGTTGTATATTTATGAGTTGGTTAGATTGCATAAGGTACCCTTGTCTACTATTTCGGATCATGGTGCTCAATTCACTTCTCATTATTGGAGGTCCTTCCAAAGAGCTCTTGGTACCAAGATCAAGCTTAGCACGACTTTTCATCCTCAAACAAATTATCAATCCAAAAGGACTATCCAAACTCTTGAGGATATTCTTAGAGCTTGTGTTTTGGAGTTCAAGGGTAGTTAGGATGAATATCTTTCACTTATTGAGTTTGCTTACAACGATAGCTGCCACTCTAACATTGGCAGGCTCCCTTTGAAGCTTTATATAGTAGGCATTATAGATCCCCGGTTGGGTGGTTTGATGTGGGGGAGATTGCTTTGTTAAGGTCGGATTTGGTTATGGAAGCCTTGGAGAAGGTGAGGTTGATAAGAGAGAGATTGAAGACAACCCAAAGTAGACAAAACTCCTACTCCAATATGAGAAGAAAGAGATCTTGAGTTTAAGGTTGGTGACTGGATTTACTTGAAAGTCTCAGCCATAAAGGATGTGGTCCGATTTGTCAAGAAAGGAAATTGAGCTCAAGGTTTATAGGTCCTTATAGAGTTTTAAGAGAGTTAGTAAGGTTGCATATGAGTTGGAGATGCCTGTGGAGATGGATATGGTTCATCCGATCTTCCATGTGTCCATATTGAGAAAGTGTGTGGGTGACCCAAGTGCTATAGTGCCCTTAGAGATTGTGGGTGTTGTGGAAAATAATCTGACCTATAAAGAGGTCCTTGTAGAGATTTTGGATAGACAAGCGAAGGGGTTGAGGAATAAAGATGTGGCTTCTGTCAAGGTCCTTTAGAGGAATCAACAAGTTGAAAGTACCACATGGGAAGCCGAGGCAAACATGAAAAAGCGATAGCCATATCTCTTCCACTCTACTCAAGTCAAAGGTAATAACTTAAGTCCCGTCTATGATTTCAAGTCTTAAGTTTCAACCCTCATGTCATTTTGCATGCATTCATGTTTATGATAAAAAGTTTATGGTGATTTTTGACATTCGTGTTGAGACTTTTTGAAAATGATGTTTAAGTGCATTTATTGCATTCATGTCAGGCTGAAATCTTCATAGTTACTTCTCTTACGCATGTTTCTTTGACATTCAGGGATGAATGTTTCCAAAGGGGAGATATTGAAATATCCCTCATGTGCTTTGGAATGCCCCGTAATCATAATTTCCATATATTAAAAATCCGACTTCATATTCTCGATCAGGGGAAAAAATTGAGTGGGGAATGGGTATAGCCCAGATATTAGAAGACCCATAGAGAAAAATAATTTTTGCTAATTTTTCTTATCCAATGTCTGTCCGTGCACAGGTTGCCACGCGCCTGGGCCGCAGACTAGTGTTGTGTGAAATCTGCATCTGGTCTGTATCGCACCTGGGGCGCGGACCAGTTTAAAATTTTCCTTATTTTTCTTATTTCGTCCAAGGGTATTGGGGTCCTAGCCCCATGCCAATTTAAACGTGAAATATTCCATACTTAGTCATTTTTCAACTCTATAACTCAGAAAATCCTCACTAAAACCTCTCTAAGACTCTATCAATTCTCTCATTCAAATCTAAGGATTTCAAGCTCAATTTTGGAGCTTTAGGACTCATTTCAATCTCTAAGTCTACTTCAAGTTCATTTCAAGGAATTCAAGGTTTATGGTATGCAGGTCTTCATCCATGGGTCCTTTCACCCATAGAGCCCAACCTTCTCTTTTTATGAAAATTGCATGTTTTCAAGTTGTATTACCTATGGATATCTCTTATTATGAATCATGAACAAAAATTATGTTGGGGTTTTATTATGTATTGATTGATTATGAACGACTATCTATTTCAAGCTTATTCTATGAATTGGTTTTGTCCATTGAGACTATGCATAATTTGAGCTATGAAACTATGAGCTATTGTGAACTTTGTTGATGGATTTCAAGGCACCCTACATGAGGGTTTTACTACTATATTGGTGGGTTGATTTGCATTGAGTTTACTCATAATAATTCACTCTTGAATTGCATGATTTTAAACACGTATCATGAACCCACCATGTGTTTGATAAAATTACATGACAAGAATTCTCAAGTGTTGATGAACTATTACATGATTTACAAGTCAAGTGATTTCATTATGATTAAGGGCTTTCAAGTACGTATTGAATTCATAAAAAGAATCTACGATTTTACATGTATCAAGTTAAGCCCTCTTTCAAGATTTTTACCTCTTTGTGAGCCATTCATGTTAAAGCATGGGTTCATGTATAATTATAATCTACTCTCATGTTCAAGTTAGGCTCACTAGTAGAGGTCAAACATATTTATAAGATACTCAATTCGTGTTCGTAGAAGCTATTAATGTTATGATTAATGTATGAATATTTCAAGTATTCTGTGGGATTTGACTTAGCACCGATTGAGGCTTAAGATGGCTGCTCGACTCAAAGGGGTCCTTATATGAAGTCTTTAGCCTATAAACTATGTATCACCATAGGATTATGAATTATCTCCCTTGCTATACTAGTGGATCTATCTAGTTCAAATCATCATGTTTGGTTTACCCTGGCAAGTAGACTACACTTCGCCGAGTGGTGTTATGCCCAATCATCTGAACTGAGGGGGTGTCAGGCCTCGAAGTCTAAGTTGTAATTGCTTGATATATGTTGGTTGAGGTATCTTCCCACATATGTATGATATATTATGCAAGTTGAATGATTTACAAGCATATTTTATTACAAGCATTGATCATGCATGCCATATTGAGATTATATATCCATTGATTATGATTATACATTTTGAATATATTGGCTTATGTCTTTGTTGCTTTGCACCCTGCATATTTAGTACATTCAAATGTACTAATGCACACCCTATGCCTATATGATATTACCCTGTAGGGATGAGGTCCTTTTGATCATCCTCCTCCATTTGGCTAGTTCGGTACTTCGGAGAAAGCATTGGCGAGTCCTCAATTTCGAGGGAAATATCTAATTTACTCTTACTATGTTGAGACTTCTTTATGTTGAACACTTGATGTCACGAGGGTGAGCTCGGGAAGTGTCTTGGCCCCATTCTATTCTATGTTAGAGGTGTTGTTGGATACTATGATTTGTATATGCTATGAGCTCGACTCTTTTATACTTTTAACATTATCAAAGACTTCTCTTTGTCCTACTTCCCTTTTTAATTATATCACTTGTGATGTTTATTTTGCTTTCGCGACCAAGGATGTGTAAATGATATGCTAAGAGGCTTGTTTAGGGTCCCCTCGCATTCCCCATTCACCGTGTCATGTCTAGGCCCTAGGCTTGGGTCCTGACATGAATGTGCCCCATCCAAGCATATTTTTCATATCATAAGCATCATAAGATGAAACATGCATTCATAAGACTAAGCAAGTGGAAAATAGCATCATAAGAGTCCACATTTCCCATTAAAGGGAATTAGATCAACATAATGTCCAAAACATGCCTCTATATCATAGATCTTATAGGGTCTAGAACATAGATTTACTAGCTCAGCTCAAAATTAGCCAAGTATAAAAGTCTTAGAACAACATCATAAGCAAGAAACATAGGGCTTTCCCTGAACCATGGGAACTCACCAATTTCAATAGCAATGTCCAGAAGCTAGCCACAAATATGAGTAGAATCACCGTTCGTCCCTACATGGTGAATCATGTAGGCAAAGTATACATTAGTATATTGGAATGTGCTAAGTATGTAAGATACCATGCAAACAAATATCGTACATAATAGCAATATGCATAGACATAAGCAATAAACCAAGGGCAAGATATGCATGAGCAATGCAACATTTAAAATCATGTGTGGAAGCGTCATTAAATATTTCATCTCCTAATAGACATACATATGTGGGAGTAAGACCATAAAAAACATTAAGACCATGCAGACTATTATATAAAATCCTGAGGTTCTCTCTTCACTGAGAAAAAAAGGGGTCTACTTTGCCAAGATAGACCCGATCCTCACCTTATAGGCTTTATCCTTGCATGACGAGGATCCATCACTTGACCCTACCTTTTAGGCTCTATCTTAGCATGATGAGTGTCCATCATTAAAGCTAAATGGATCAGTTAACATAACTTTAAGGCATATAAACATGAACTTTATTTCTCCTTAGCACACGCAAGTGTACGTGGTCTTAACAAGTAAGACAGTGGCCCTGATTAAGGAGTAGGATATCGAAGCCAAAGGATTTATGATAAAATCAGTTAAAGATCCAAGTTATTATGGTTAGTGTGTCTTTTTTAAAAATGATGAAAAGATTTGAGTGGAAAGTTTAAACATATAATTAAAACTACTAAAGATGACTGATTATTGTGAATTATAAAAATACGAATGATTCCATGATTGTAAACTTGTTGGCGCGGTTCTAGTCTCTAAGCTTGCACTTATGTCTACGTTTCTAGACTACTAATTCACAAGGTTAAAATTACCCAAACAGGGTTGTACGCCTCTGCTATCTTACCATTATTGACTGCCTAACTATATCGTTGCACAGGGATAGACATATCAATAAAAGTGCTTTAATGTTATCTTACTGTATTTTGAACTGAGTGAGGTGTAAGGGTAGTTGTCATGGGTCTCCTTTACATGAATCAAACAAGTTTCCCTATCGAACAAGCTCCCTATAGTACTATGTTCTATGCATTCCAGCATCTCTCGAATCCAGAATGAACAACTAATTACCCCCTAGTTGGCCAGACTCTAAAGTATAGACAAAAGTAATATAAGAGTAATCTAATGGAAACTCATTCATATATTGCAAGAATCAAGAACTAAAACATTGTCTATGGCTACAATCCCATTATATGGGAAGATTATCCACACATAATGGTCTTATACATAAAAAAACTAATCCACATTCACAATCAAGAATCAAAGGAAAAACTAACCAAAGTAACTCTAGAATTAAGTTTTTAGTCATTTCTACTCTGTTCCATTAAAAACAAGTTATGAAACCTAAAGTTAAAAATAGAATGTAACTTAATATTCCCGTATGTCATTTTTGCCCTTGCATCTCTGAAGTCCGCTATGTGGACGGGGTGGTTTTGAGATGGTTTTTGCATTAAATGTTGGCTGGGCCAAATTATTCCTTCCTTGTACAAGTCCACGACATGGACTACGTGCATTTCTTTGCTTTGTTCCTTTTTCTCTAAGTTTTTAGCTAGCACAACTTTTCCCAGGTCCGCGATGCATACTTGAGCATTTTTTGCCGAGCTAACTGATTTTTCCTACAACTCTGTAGTCGTATTCTTCCTCTGGATCTGTGTATGAGTTCATACTAGTTTTTTCTGATTAAAAACTTGCAAAAACACAACCAATAGGCGCACTTTCCCCTTGATTAGCAAGATAAACGCAATCACACTAACAACACCTAAACTCTATGGATTTGTCCTTTGACTCAGCTCTCTTTATGGGTATTTTTGGCTAGTTTGGCAAATAAATATACCTAAGATCACCACCCCACACTTAGAGCTTTGTCCATCCTCAGACAAATCTAGACATATGCGTGAGACCCCCTGGGTAGCATGTATAAGGAATATCCTACGATTGAGTCCTTTGAACCATGTCAAATGCTTCTCAAAACCCCTAGCAGCATTAACTCTCACCATGCACCCATGTATCAATGCAGACTCATGCAAAATTTCAGTTAACAACTTCTCTAGTTGTCACCCTTGGATGATTATGTGCACTTACCTTAAGAATTACCCATGCACACAACAACAACCTAGCTAGAAGATTAGAAATAGGTACACAATCAACTCTCTCTCTCCCAATTGATGTCTTATGTTGCTTCTAGCTCCCATGGGCTTACCCGTAATGTGTAACTCAACCTAGTTAGAATCTAACATAAAGGATTACGTAGGTCTTTTATTTGGTTGTAATGTAGGCTATGGGCTGGTGGGGTACATTTTAGGATATGGCTATCATGGCTCAACTCCCAATCACTCATAGCTCACACTACACTTTTCTTCTTCTTCTACTTTTATTCCTCCTTATTACACCCTTTATTGTATATACAAGAAAGAAAACTTCATAACATTACGTATTATATATACATATTTTATATAATTTTTTCTAGAACCAATGGGTCTCCGTGATGGATCCACAATGCACACTGGTCACGGACCAATATTGTTTTGGGCCCAAAAAGTTTCTGCTTTTCTCTTTTCTTTTTTATACAACCACTTACCCCTTGAGTGTCCCATTCAAGCTTCCTTCCCCGTGTCTTAATGTGCTATAGCGCTTAGGAGTTGTGATAAACACAACTTATGATCAAAGAAAAGGATTCGACTTAGAATATGGTACTAAAAGAAAAGGCTAAGTCTCAACGAGGCTAACTTGGGATGCTTAGTTTAGGTGGGTAAAAAGATTTAAAAAGAATAGGGCTACTGAAGAAATGCCTAGATCCTTTCCTCTAAGTTCAATTCCTACTTAGCTTAATCCACATTCCGGGCAAGTTCTAGAACTATTGCAACGTAGACTAACAAGTTTACTCACTTACTTGTGGCACACTCTCATCACAAGGCTAACACTAGAATCACTATCATATCATTCACATGAATTCATAATTAAGCACATACATCCATGAAGTACAAGATTCAAGCATCAACTACTTATAGTTCAATTGATTTAGTTATCCTTGATCCATGTACTCGATGTTAAATGCCCTTTTATACTACTACCAACACTCTATGTGAGAGTCACATTGACGAATACCCTTAGGATGGTCATCCATCATAGGGCGTCATCACTCAACCATGACAACTAACTAAACATTCACATTCCAAACTACTCAAAGAACACAATTTATCATAACTAAGGCGATGCACCTTCAAAATACTACTAATATTCAAGCATACTAGAGGTATTCACAGTTAGTTACATACCAAAGTAAAAATCAAAATGATGTCCAAAACAAAGCAAGAAACAAAAAATAAACAGTCTTAATACATAGTAAAATTAAACAAAAGAAAGCATAATCATCAAGATACTCCTACCTCACACTTTAAAATCAATACTGCCCTCATTGCTAGGCATACAAAACCTATGACATAGAAGCAAGGTGCTCACTCTTCGTCCATTGGTCCTGGCAAAATGGGCTCACCCCAACACTGACTGGATCTTCCTCCTCAATTTCATCCTCATCCAGGTCAGAGACCTCCTAATATTTCTCGAGGTCAGTGGGTATGTCATTCTCAATGGTCTCCACGAATCGAGGACTGATACCCAATACCATATTGGCATGAGCCTTTAGAGGGTAGCGAGCCTCCACCTCATCAATCTCCTACTGAGTCCAAGGGGTCTCTTGTCCTATGGCATAGCATCTCAAGCCAGAACATTCACCCCATAATAAGATCATTTTTGTGATTCTGGTCTGCTGTGGTTAGTGATGTGCTGTCAAAATAAAACATAATGGATATTTAAAACATAGGATTTTGTATCTTTCCAATACAATATTTGTAGGTTTTATGTATTTTTGTGTTTAGATTTGCAGGAAGATAGGTTGGCCATGATTTGGGCAAAATTGCAGAAGAACTCTTTTTGGTGATTTACGGGACCTTTTACAGAGCATTATACAAGTCATAGAGGCAGTTGTTTTTGACAAACTTCAGTGAAGAATAAAATTTAAAGATTAGCTCAATGAGACAACATATGAGTCGTAGAGCATTCTATGGGTTTCTTGAGGATTTCTAGGGAAGGGTGATTTGATGCAGTTGAAGCCTATGGGCATAAAATAGAGTCGTGGATCAGTAGATGAGTTGTAAAGTGAAGTCGTAGAAGAGAAGTCCAAGATCCCAGGAGCAGATTACGAGACCTCAACTACGACTCGTAAATCATATTATGAGGTGTAGAGACCTTTCGTGGATTCCACCAACCAATTTTTCTATTTTATTTATGACTTAATTTGTAATACTATAAATAGTAGTTTTAGGTTATTGTACAAGGGGGGGGGGGACTTCATCATTCAGTAGTTTTAGGGTTTGTACTTGGAGAACTCAATAGTTGAGAGAGAAGATTGTGAGAAAAACTTGTGTGTAAATTTGATCATGAAGCTTGTGATTCTCATTCTTCTTGGATTTGCTTAATTTAAATTCAATTGGGTAAGTATTTAATTATGTTTTCTCAATTCATAATTTCTTTATTTAACCATAACATGAGTAGCTAAATTCACAACTAGGGTTGTGGGAACTATGAAGAACTAACTAAGTAAACCTGGGTAATTTGCAATTCTTGGAATTGGTATATACATGTATTAATCAATTCTATTCATTTTGCATGTTTTCTAATGGTGGCCAACATTAGAACTCGCCTAAAGTTCTCACCTAAAGTTACTGACTGGACCAAGGTATTAATGAATAGGAAAAGAGATTGATTAATAAGATTCAATGATGTTTTCTCATCTAATCAACCGAACTAGGCCAATGGGAAGTTGAATGGGACTTATAGGTAATGTTTAGTATTGCATACTATGGAGATGGGCTAAGTCACATAGTGAAATTTGCCTCTCACCTTTGACCAAAGGGCTTGGTGAACTTAAATTATCATCCTCTATACACTAGACAAGAATTGGGTTATCCAATGGTGCTAAGTTGGGGAATCATGGGGAACACAATACTCTAGTTGCTCTCTATTGTTTCTTTTCTCTCATTATAATTAATTTAGTTTACTTTCTTATTTATTATTGCAACCCACCCCTTTCAGGGAATTGAGTTGGTTAACTACTCGAATTGCTTATTGGTGAATTTGTCTTTAAGTCTACTTATTCCCTTGGGTTTGACACAAACCTGGGTTAGGTTTTATATCTTGAAAACGACCGCTTTATCCTCTAAAAAGGTGGTATTACTTGGGAGACATCAAAGAATTTGGCGTCGTTGCCAGGGAATATGGCCAAATGTAGATTGATTCGTTAAGTAATTCGAGTGTTAATCCTTAGTTCCCTTTGTTTTGCTTGTGTTTTTGTTTTTATTTCTTTATCGGGTATACTAGTAGTGTATGCCCAACACTAGGAGTCAAGGTAATCCCTTACTCCAATTGATCCAGAGATTCATGGAATTACAAGAATAATAGCCCACGAAAATGCAAACAACGCGTCCAATGTAACTTTGAATCAGGGTAATAATAATGATGATAGAAATGAGAACTCAACTCCTTTAGAGGACATTTCACAACGTTGGGAGTTTAATGATAATTCTTACCAGTGGAATCAATTCAAGTTGAACGCAATGGCTATGGATGTGACTGGAGCTATTGTGTTGCCACCACTACCGACAAACACAAAGTTCACTATCTCTAGTGGGTTACTTCAGATACTGTGGAACTAGGGGCTATTTGTGGGCTTACCATCAAAAGATCCACATAGCCACTTGCACAATGTGTCATTTGTTTGTAAGAGTGTGATGGGGACACAAAATGTGTCTATAGATGCTGTGGGACTTTTTGTCTTCCCATTGTCTCTCACAGGCAATGTTGTATTATGGCTATCTAAGCTACCGCAGAGTTCAATAAATATCTAGGTAGATTTGCACAAGGCCTTTTTGGAGAGGTACTTCCCTAGATCGAAGAAGCTCGAGTTGATGGACTAGATAAACAACTTTGAGCAACTTCTTGGTGATTCGATAAGAACTACTTGGAAGCGGTTTACTAAATGTCTGAGAAGCGTCCCTGACCGCAAGATAGTTGATGATGCCTTGGTGGAGATCTTCTACCATAACCTTGATGAGAACAATCAAGCCTGTGCTGAAACTATCATGGGGGGCATGTTTCTAGATCAACCATTTGCAAGGATTGCTGAGCATATGGAGAAAGAAGTCAAGGCACATCGTGCATGGGGATAGCGGGATAGAGGTTCCATGATGAGTTCATGTACTATCAATGTGGGTTCAGAGCAAGCCAAAATTAATGAAGAGATTATGCAACAACTTGTCCAGCTTCACACAAGCATGGATGTGGTGATCAAGAAGAACCAAGAAAGAGGTAATGCAGTGGTTCACTACCTCCACGTGCACCCATGTATGAAGAGCCATATTATAAGGAGGACATATGTTTTGTGAATGATCAGACGGGGGGTTTTAGGACCAACGCTCAAGGGTCAAATTAGGACTATTGGCACCAAGGTCAAGGAAACCACGGTTGGAACTATGGTAGTGATGGAGCTTCCAGAGATAACTGGGGTGGTTATTATCATAGGAATAGGGGTCCAGATGCTGATTGGGGTCACAGAGAAGGCTTCAAAAATGATCCTTATATGCCACCACCAATCGTGACGCAGATACAGACGATTCTAGAATTAAGAAGATGTTTGATCGCTTATTGAAGAAGGTTGAGACACAAGATGAAACTCTAAGGGGCATGAATTTTGATATTTCAAGCATAAATCAGAAATAAAGTGTCATTCTGTGTCTATTAAATAGGTTGAACAACAATTTGGTCAAGTGCAAAATCCTGTGAATGAGGGGCAATATATCGTGTTACTACTAGGGGTGGCAAGAGCACTATTGATACTTCTATGCCAGTTGATAAGGAAGATATTCATGAGGAGATGGTTTCAATAAAAGATGTTCATGAAGGAGATGATCGTGACAAGGATGGGATACGTGAAGTAGCTGAAAAGCCACCAAAGTTTAAACCCGTCCCCAAGCCTCCTCCTCCTTTCCCTCAAAGAATCAAAAAGAGGGAGAAGGAAGGCAAGCTCAAGCACTTTTTCTCTATGCTTAAGCAGCTATTTATCAATATCCCTCTCATTGAGGCTTTGGAGAAAATGTCAGGCTATGCAAAGTATATGAATGACTTGGTTACCAAAAGTGTACTGTGAGTTAGAAGCTTTCTCAAGAGCTTTAACATTGGAGTGTTATCACTACAAAGTCCTTAACTCAGAGTCTTGAAGATCCAGATTCTTTCACTATGCTATGCACTATAGGTGATGTGGAGTTCGCAAGGGCACTATGTGATCTAGGTGGTAGTATCAATTTGATGCCCCTTGCGGTTTGCAAGACGCTTGAATTTGGAGCCCCTACTCCTACTAGCATGTAGTTGTTAATGGCGGATCGAACGGTGAAGATGCCTATGGGGATACTATTTGATGTGTTGGTTAAAGTTGAGAAATTCATATTCCCTGCAGACTTTGTCATCTTTGATTTAGAAAGTTGATTTTGAAGTTCCTATCAGCTTGGGAAGACTATTCCTAGCCACTAGGTGAGCTCTAGTAGATATGAAAACTAGTCAACTCAGTTTAGATTGAATGATGAAGATGTTTTCGTCAATATCCATTAGCCCGTGAAGCATCCAAATGAGCTCAAGAGTGAAATATGGACAATTGGTGAAGTCTGAGTAACCAATTTGCCTAAGTCGTGCCACGATAACAAATCAGGAGCTACGTGGGAGGAAACCTAAGGTTTTTGATGTAATAACATAGTATAGGTGTATTTTCAGTTTTTGGATTCATAGGTAGTTGTTTTCTTATGTTTTGATTGTAATTTTGGACAATGGGTTGGTTGAATATTGGGTAACTATGTATTTCATGAAGATTATGCAGGTACAGGACTAAATTAGCAAATTTGGATGAGAAAAGCATCGTTCAAGTTTTCTACGATTGGATCTACGAGTCGTAGAGTATTCGACGACTCGTACCCCATCTCATAGAAAATTCTAGTAAGTAGGAAAATTGTGCACTCCAATCCACAAGCCAACTTTACAATTTGTAGATCAAACTTTGAATTGTAAATGGGGTTTGTGGATCTCAGGTAAGTTTTTTAAAATTTTGTAAGTGTTGAGGGTTCTACCCGACCATGACTAATGAGCCGTAGAACCATCTACGACATGTAATTGGGGTTTCGTAGACCCAAGCCCAGTTAATTTACAACCGATTTGGTTAAGGTATAAAATGAGGGGTCAAATTATTTTGACACCACATTTGACCTAATTGACTAAAAATCACCAAAGCTTAACCTTCCCCTTGTTTCTCCAATCAAATTTTCGGGCACTGTTGACCTTTTTCCGGCAATACTTCCGACAACCTTAGGGTTTTGTGATTAATCACCTTCTCTCTCTTTTTCAAGTTAATCTCCACTTTTGGTACGTTCTTGATTTAATTTTAATCTCCAATTTACCTTGTTTTTAATTGCATGATTTGATGATTATGATGGGTATGGTCTTTAAACATGTAAATCCTTGTTGAATTTGGATTATATTATTTGAAATTGAGTTGCCCTTAGTTGAATTCTTACTTGAATTCAAAATTGGGTAGTGTGGCCTTATGAATGTTAATTGTGCCTATTAGACCATCCACCATGTTAAATTGAATATTATTGAATGATGGTTGACGACATAGGTACATACTAACTTGAATTAATTAGAGATGGTCGGAACCATAGGATGATGCATGTTTAATCATTTTCAATGAGGTGATTATATATTGAAATTGTTGGGGGTAGACTTGTGTGCCAAACATGTGAGTGTATGTTTTCTTGCTTCAGTGTTGATAGAATTAGTTGTTAAAAATGTCTTTCGGGGTCCATGTGATGGACTAAGAAGCTCCTTGCTAGGCGTACTCAAGCTTCGGTTGATACTCCTTTCCAGTGTAAAGAGAAATCTAGTGACAAGAGTGGGAGCGGTATGCCACAGATGACTCCATCTAGAGAGGAGTCCAATTCTGAGGAGTGCTCTGGGGAAGGAGGAAATACCGAGTCCTCCATCGTACCATCATCATCATTAGCACCAGATGTCTCTACTAACTAGTGGTGTGTCGAGGGGACGGAGGTGATACATTTGGAGGGCATGCAGCCAAAGAAGCAAGGCAACCCTTCCCATTTTATCTTTTAGAAGCCAGGGCGATTTCTGATGGACTTAGCCGTGTCCCTAGTCTATAAGACACGATGATTCGTTATGGGCTCATGTGGCTGATGGAGTCTCTTGGTCGGTACTTCCCGGTGCTGGTGAGGGAGTTCTAGCGCATCTTATGCAACCACTATCTAGCATTCTCTTCCCAAGGGGAAGAAACCTCTCACTCAGCCCATGCTGACAGAGACTTGAGCGAAGAAGTCGGCGGGTCAAAATTTCATTGGAGACCATCAACTGTATGCTTTTTAGTCCCGAGTACCATGCCCCAAGATCCACAATGGAGTTTTATTATAGGTTGGGCCAGGTGAGGAACTTATTTATTATGAAGGATCCTGATCATCGAACCACTCTTTTGAATGGGTGGCCTGTCATATTACAGAGCAGGGTCCGAAACTTGCTTGGTTCACCACCCACACGGAGCCTATTGTCAAGGCTTCGCTCAACTTCTTAGCCAAATTTTATTAGGTCATTGTTCGATCACGCATCCGGCTGATCTTAGTGGATAATACTCTTATGCTGAAGCATACGATTTTGGTTGCCAGCATCTTGGATGGCTATGATATAGATTGGCCTGCCTCTTCGCCGAGTAGATATGTGAGACCGCATTGAAGAGGATCGCCTCTATCCCATTCCCTTATTTGATATATAGACTTTGTGTAGAGTCTCGGGTGGAGGTTTTACATCACCTGGACTGGTTAGTTGAGGCCCAACACACTTTGGAGCTCAGCCTGATCAAGGCTGATGAGAACCCAGTGGCACTCTAACGAGCACAACCTCCATCTTTTCCAGAGATGCTCACTCCGATGCCACTGCCTGAGGGTTCTGAGAGAGACACCACTATTGCTGCTACTACTACAACTACAAAGGAGGGGCCCTGTAGATGCAGATGAGGAGAAGGGGCCTACTATTGCTGCTACTGCACTAGAGGCAACTACTTCACAGACTCCTACAATGGGCATGGTGTAAGTAGCAAGACTTAAACTGGATCGACGCTTAGACACCCATATATATTTTTAACCCCTTTTTACGTTTATGATGCTCGATTTTGTGCATTGGGGAGAATGCACATCCTTTTCGATGGGGTGAGGGAAGATATGAGCCGCAGTGAAGTCTGAGTAGCTTATGGCCCATAACTACCCTAATTTGTGATCCTGAGGTTTTCTTGCTTGTGTTCATTTTCCTCGTGGATATTTAATTTTTATTGAATCGGCATATTTAGGATGTTTAGATAATATGTGTTAGCATATAGTACTAATAGTTATGGCATATACATTGTTTTTACTTTTTTTCGAAAAATGGTACCCATAAAAAAATTGATTAGAAGCTATATAATAACCATACACGTTTAGGTGTTTGGCAATATCTGTTCTGATAAGTAAGGGTACATTGGGATAGAAAGCATACTCTATGAGTCTTTTATTGATAATGTATGCAATGCTATGTGGGTGTGAGTTTATTTTGCTGATTTCACGTATTTTGTGCTAATTCATAGCTTGCCCTGTTACTCCAAGCTAGATTGTAGATTAAATGGATTAGGAAAGGATCTTAGGCCTTTGTTCTTTAATTAGTCCACTTTAGCCTAAAATAACCAACGAAATGATGATATATCCCTTGTTCCAAATATTTGAGCTTTACATGTACCAATTCTTTCTGAACACCTAATTAACTTAGACTTATCTAGTGAAAAATGCTGAAATTGGTTCTGGTCTTTCCTTGAGAATTGTAAACCTTGATTGAGGTAAAAAGTATTAAGTTAAGGGTGGCTACCAAAAGTGGCCCTGCTTCAGAAGATAGATATTGTGTACTTCACCACAGGCTAAAAGCCTAAGTTGAGGTGGCTGGTGAAAGGGTAAAAGCATAAAAATAAGGAGGGTGAGTTAGGAAGGAGGATAAAAAGAAGAAAAATTATGTACCGAGTGGAAGAAAAATAAAAGATGTCTTAGATTGAGCTTAAAAGAAAAATGAAGCATAACAACAAGGCAAAAAGTTGAAAATGAGAAGAAAGCACCCGGAAAAGGTTGAATAAGGAAAAAGGGAGAATAAGGTGAAAATGATAGAGTTGGTGGGGTGAAAGTGTAGAAAAGTGCAGTTTCAAAGAGGGCTATTAGTCAGTATTTTACTAAAATATCACACTAAAGCCCCCTGAGCCTATGTTACAAGCCTAGAAAGTCCTAAAGTGATCCTAGTCTAGTTGAAGGTCTGAGTCATGAGCATAGGAGCACGCCTATGGTATTAGTCATTATGCATGAAGATTTTATGTGAGAGTGTGTTTTTGCATAGTCCCAAGGTTAAACATGAAATTATCATTGAGTATCAAATATGGAACTTCTTTTTGTGAGGGCACTTGCATTGCATTATTAGCATTTGACTTGTTCAGTGATTGTGGATTGTTGATAGCCTCTTGCTTGTCATAGTTATGTTGACATATGCACTAGTTTGCATTGGTTTGCTAAATAGCTATGTGATCCTACTTTGAAAAGCTGGTGTGGGTATTTGAGTTTGAGATGTATATGATATATGCCATTGAGTTGAGTTCTATGTGTTACTGTATTATCTATATAGATTGAGTCGTCGCTTGAGGACAAGCGTCAATTTTAAGATGAGGGTATTGATGTGCTATCAAAATACAGCACATTAGATGCTTAAAACTTATGAGTTTGTATGCTCTCAATGTAATATTTGTGGGTTTTATGTGTTTTTGTGTTTAGATTTGTAAGAAGACAGGTTGGACATGATTTGGGGCAAAATTGCAGAAGATTGCTGGTTTTTGGTGATTTACGAGACCCTCTACGGATCGTAGAACATTCTACGAGTCGCAGAGGCAGATTCATGACAAATTCCGATAAAGGATGAAATATGAAGATCAACTCAATTAGACAAACATACAAGTCGTAGAGCATTCTACAAGTCGTGTTGATGGGTTTTGTGAGGATTTCAAGTGGACAACTTGATGCAGTTGAAGTCTACTGGCATGCATGGATCAGTTTATGAGTCGTAAAGTGAAGGTAGAAGAGAATTCCAAGATCCCAGGAGCAGATTACGAGACCCTGACTATGACTTGTAAATCACACTACGAGTCATAGAGACATTTCGTGGAGTCCGCCAACCAGTTTTCTATTTTATTTAGGACTTAATTGTAATATTATAAATAGCACTTTTAGATTATTGTACAGAGGGGGGGGGGAGACATTATTATTCAGTACTTTTAGGTTTTGTACTTTGAGAACTCAATACTTGAGAGAGATGATTATGAGAAAACACTTGCGGGAGAATTTGATCTTGAAGCCTGTGATTCTCATTCTTCTTGGATTTGCTTGATTTCAATTCAATTTGGTAAGTGTTTAATTATGTTTTCTCAATTCATAATTTTTTCATCTACCCATAGCATGATTGGCTAAATCCACAACTAGGGTTGTAGGAACCATGAAGAACTAAGTGAACCTGGGTAATTTGCAATTCTTAGGATGGGTATATGCACGTATTAATCAATTTTGTTAGTTTTGCATGTTTTCTAATGGTGGCCAACATTAAAACGTGCCTAGTATTACCGACTAGACCAAGGTAGTAATGAATATTTAAAGAGATTGATTAACAAGATTCAATATTTTTTTCTCATCTAATCAACCGAACTAGGCCAAGGGGAGGTTGAATGGGACTTATAGGTAATGGTTAGTATTGCACACTATGGAGATGGGCCAAGTCACATAGTGAAGTTCGCCTCTCACCTTTGACCAAAGGGCTTAGTGAATTTAAAATACCGTCCTACATGCTATCCACTAGATAAGAATTGGGTTATTTGGTGATGCTAAGTTAGGGAATCATGGGGAACACTATACCTTAGTTGCTCTCTATTATATTGTCTCTCATTATAGTTAGTTTAGTTTACTTTCTTATTGCTTATTGCAACACCCCCCCTTCGGGGAACTGAGTCGGTTAGCTACTTGAATTGCTTATTGGTGAATTTGTCATGAGTCTACGTATTCCCTTAGGTTCGACCTTAATCTTGGTTAGGTTTTATATATTGGAAACAATCGCTTTATCCTCTAAAAAAGAAGAGTAACTTGGGCGACATCAGTCAGCACCTGTCCCGCAGACTCGTCTGGCTGCTTAATGTTTGTCACATTATAGTGGGGGGCCTCAATATGGGGAAAGTAGTCAAGTTGCTCCTCAGGAACACCTGTACACCTACATAATTCAGTAACTAAGCCCCCAAAAGCATACCTACACCCACGATGAATCCGAGCCTTCCTCATGGAGGATTTGAAGATGACCCCGAAGTTAAGCTCTGCCCCAGTCATTAGTGCATAGGACAAACACACCCAATCCCTTCTGACCATCATGAAGTGTTACCCCAGGAAGAAAGAGTGTGTCACAATCTTCTCCCGAACTCTAGCTTCCCTGTTCATGTGAGCAAATGGGTAAGAATGATGATGCCTATTATAGCCATAGCGAATCTACCTAGCTGTGGAGTTTACCCCCGCCAGGGTAAGATGGATGGCTTGGAATGGTTAGTGAATCTATAGCTCAGTGAAAGGGGCTGTGGAGACATCCAGGGTACCTAGGATCCCATTAATAACAACCGAGGTGATATTCACCTCTATTCCCCATACCGTGACCACTTAAGAACGCGCCTTAGTCTTCATGTTTTCATAAAACTCATGAACTAGACTGAGGTTACTGGTAGGGGATTTTAAAGAGGAATGTCAGGAGGTAGTCCATATAATGCTGATGAACCTGAGGATAGTCCCATGCTAAGGTGTCCGCATTAACATGCACATCTGGGAAGTACTTCATCTCATTATGTGTCCTGTACCAGCACTGACCTTCCCTACCCACTTCCCTGACCCCAAAGCGGGGTCTTTGGCCCCATAGATGCTCCGGGGCCTTGGGTACTTCCGGGATATCCCATGCTCTCTCATGCTAATTGAAGATCCTGCCCCACCAACTGGTCTAGTTCGGCGAGTATGAGAGATCATAATGTCCTGCAAAAATAAGTAAATGTTATCAACATATGCATGATACATAGCCCTTGCTACACAAATACAAGGCACACCCGACCCTACTTTTAAATTCAAGCCATGATATGAGAAGCAGTCGGACTTCCCAACTCACTCCGGTAACCACTATAAAATTTGACAGCATCCCCTCACAAACACTATTATCACCACCAAACTTTAACATCCTTGTACATGGAAATAAATTCAAGCATACAACCCAAAAAATTGAATTATTATAACAATCAAACCATAGTGGCAAAATTATGGCATCATTCTTCAACAAACTATCGCACACTTAGAAATTTGCAAAACCTAACAATAATCCATCAATATATAAACAATTTAAGCCTAACAACACAAATCCAAAAATTTTTGCAAATTTATCCTTAATATTCGGCCTAGGGTTTCCACCTATCAACATCATGCACAAAATTAACTTTATTCAAGCATTTAGGCTTAAAATCTGAACACCCAACAATAATCAAGTAACAATTTTCAATAAGAACAAGCTAACCCACTTGATTTCACCCAAAGTGCCCAAAATTAGTCTTGCTCAAACAAAAATCAAGAAAAAGTAAGCGAAGATCACATACCTTAGTTGAAGATTGCAAGAGAAAAACAAGAAAATACTTGTGAGACTTGAGGTGCGACGTGAATTTGTTTGAGTTTTGGGTGTTTGGGAGAGAACATTTCTGAGAGAAATGGAAGAGGGAAGGGTTTGTGTCAGGTTGGGATGAAAAATGGAGAAAAAAATTTTGAATGGGGGGGGAGGGGTTTAAATAGTGGGGATGGGGCTGGGTAGTCATGGAAAAAATTACACATGTCCGTGCATGTTCGCAACACGGATACGACACAGACAGACCCTTTAATTTTTTTCATTTTTTGTGCTTACCTAGATGCTGGAGTTGAATTGCTCTGCGACAGGTGCGCTTCGTATGCCTATCATAGATGCTCACTATCTCGGTTCTCAAAATTTTTTATTGTTTGAGCACCAGACCTTGTACAAATCCTGAGTATGCTACAAAACAATGAAAAAACTTGATCTGACAAAAAAAATTCAAAAAATAATGGTTCGATGGGAGTTAAAGATAAAAAAAATTTGTACCAAAATGAACAGGGTTCGCGAGGCACACTATTCTTGGACCAACACGTGGTGCAAAAATTTTATTTTCTATGATTTTTTTTAAAATAAAAATAAAATAAAAACTAAGGCAATTACCATTACCTCACCATGGGTTGCCTCTCGTGCAGCGCATGATTTACCATCACTGCATGACTCACCATCAACTTACTTATCATTGGCCAAGTCCATGGACTTCTTATCTCAGCTCGTGTCCTCACCATAGTAGTGTTTGACACGCTGTCCATTAAATAGAAAAGTTTGCTTTATGGCTTCCTCTCTTAGATCAACAGCTCTATGTGGTATCAGATTCACCACAGTATATGGCCTACTCCATTTTGACCTCAGCTTTCCTGAAAACAATTTAAGAAGAGAGTTAAAGAGAAGTACCTGTTGTCCCGGCTTAAAAGTACGCTTGACAATGTGCCTGTCATGCCAATTATTCATCTTTTCCTTGTAGATCTTGGCATTCTCATACACTTGGAGCCGAATCCAACTCTTCCAACTGTTCCATTCTCTTTCCCTGTGAGCGCTGGATCAAGATTGAGCCTTTTGATGGCCCAATATGCTTGGTGTTCACGATCGATAGCGAGGTGACATGCCTTACCATAAACCAACCTGTGTGGAGATATGCCGATCAATGTCTTGTAAGCCATCATGTAGGCCTATAAGGCCTCATCAAGCTTGATGGGCCAATCTTTCCTTATGGCATTGACGGTCTTTTGCAGGATCTGTTTCACTTCCCCATTTGACACATCCACCTAACTGCTCGTCTAAGGGTGATATGTTGTAGCCACCTTATACCTTAATTCATACTTAGCTAACAAATTCTTCACTGTCTGGTTTAAGAAGTATGCATCTCCATCACTGATGATGGCTCTCGAAGTCCCAAACCTTTTGAAGATCTGCTTCTTCAGGAAGTTACTGACCACCTTGGAATCATTGGTGGGCAAAACTATCACTTCAACGCATTTGGAGACATAATCAACCACATCCACAATGTAGTGCTTTCCAAAAGAGGGAGGGAATGGACCCTTGAAGTCCATCCCCCATACATCATAGATCTCTACCTCCAAGATATTCAGAGACATCTCATGCCTCTTGGAGATGGTGCTAGTCTTCTGGCATGTATAACAAGCTCTTACAAACTATATAGCATCTTTAAAGAGAGTTGACCAGAAGAGACCTGATTGTAACACTTTGTGGGTTGTTTGCTCTCCTTCATGATGCCACCCATAGGGAGTGGCATGACACCTCTCCAATATCTTGCATATCTCAACCTCAGGAACATATCTTCTGGACATTTGATCAGCACCTTTCTTGAAGAGATATGGCTCATCCCATATATAAGCCTTTGCATCATGATCCTGTCACTTCCTTTGCTGATAATTAGCATCTGGGGGAAAACCCATTTACCAGGTAGGTGACGATATCAGTATATAACAGTAGCTCATACACTTCTAAAGCCAATATTTGTTTATATGGGAACTCTTCCTTAATCTGTTGTTGCTCACCTATGACCATCATTCTCCAAGCTAGACAAGTGATTAGCAATCTGGTTCTCACACCCCTTTTGATCTTTGATCTCAATGTCAAACTCTTGAGCAACAGGATCCATCCGATTAGTCGGGGCTTAGAATCATTCTTGTTGAACAAGAGCAGCATGGTCCGTGAACACTATGACTCTAGTGCCAACCAAATAGGATCTGAACTTTCTAAATACATATATAGTGACAACATATCGTTTTTAGTGATTGTGTAGTTACATTGTTTGCATCTAGAGTCTTACTGGCATAGTATATAGAGCGGAACACCTTTTACTTTCATTGCCCCAACGCTGTTCCAACAACAATGTTGCTAGAATCACACTTGAGCTTGAAAGAGAGCTCCCAACCAGGTGCTGTTAATAAGAGGGCCTCGACCAGCCACTTCTTCAACATCTCAAATGCCTGCAAACAAGAAGCATCAAATTTAAAAGGCACCTCTTAAACCAGGAGAGTGTACAGTGGCTTCACAATCTTCAAGTAGTCCTTGATGAATCTGAGGAAGAACCCTGCGTGCCCCAGGATACAAACTCCCTTGACTGACGCTGGTGGAGGAAACTTTTCTGTCACCTCTATTTTAGCTCTGTCCACCTCCAAGCAACATTTTGACACTTGTACCCCATAACTATCCCTTCCTTAACTAGAAAATGTCATTTTTCCAATTACGGACAAAGTTAGTTTCCTCACACCTTGCTAGCATCTTATCTAGATTGTACAAACATATCTCGAATGACTCCCCAAAGATCGAGAAATTATCCATGTTCACCTCTACAAACTTCTCCACTATGTCATGGAATATGACCATCATGCACCTTTGAAAAGTGGTGGTGAATCGCATAGACCGAAGGGCATGCATTTGAATCCCATATAAACATATGAAAATGGTCTTCTCTTGGTCCTCAGGTTCAATTGTGATCTAATTATACCCCGAGTACCCATCCAAGAAATAGTAGTACTCTAGCTCAGCCAACTTGTCTGACATCTGACCATTCAAGGTGACCAGTAGTGATCTTTTTAGGTGGAATCATTCAATTTCCTATAGTCCATGCATATGTGTTACCCTATCACTATTCTGGATGGAATGAGCTCATTCTTGTCATTGCTAATGACATCATCCCCCATTTCTTGGGGATACACTGCACTGGACTTACCCGCTTGCTGGGGAAGATGATACTTGTATCCTGCGACTTTATCACTTCTTTCTTGATGACCTCCTTTAGGATTGAATTTAGCCTTCTCCATGGTTGGGCCACTGGTTTTGGTCCTCCTCCCTAAAGATCTTGTGTAAACGTAGGGCTGTGCTAATGCCATGTATGTTTGACATTGCCAACCTATTGCTCTCTTCTTTCGTTTAAGCACAGCTACAACAACTTTAACTTGGGATATAGTCAATGAAGCAGACAAGATTACAAGTATAGTATTATTCTCACAAGAAAAACATACCTAAGATATGAAAACAATGGTTTCAACTCTAGCCGAGAAGCCTCTTTAACTGTGGGTTTGGGTAGAGGTCCCAATGCCATATTTAGGGGCTCGTTGTTTTCTTTAGCATGCTGATATTGTGACCATTCAACATACTTTCAATGTCTCTATCTTCTATATAATCCACTAGCCCTTGATTCAGTAGCACTCTAGCTACAGGATCTGTGATCTCCACTTTGCTTACTGCAACCGTTGTGTCCAACACTGTGATGGATACCAAGTCCTCATATGCAGTGGGCAGCTTTAAATCCTTATACACATCAAATGTTTCAACCTTATCATAGGCTCTCATGGTGAGCCTTCCCGCTGCCACATCAATCAGTGCCCCTTTTGTTGCTAGGAAGGCGCGTCTAAGAATGAATAGAACCTCTGGGTCAGGTTAAACGTCTAAGATGAAAAAGTCCACAGGAAAGATGAGATATCCCACTTGGACTAAGACATCCTCTATAACACCATCTGGCCTTGCCACAGAAAGATCAACCAATTGTAACAAGATGGTGGTAGGCTTAAGATTTCCAAGCCCAAGCTTCATGAGCAAAGAATTGGGTATGAGATTAATACTCACACGCAGATCACACAGACCTCTGCCGTTCAAACAATTCCTAGTCACCAATTGAAAAGTGAAGCTCCAAGGATATTTTAACTTGGTTGGAAGCTTAGCTTTATTCAGAAACCTAGAGCTGCACGCTTCCGTGAGTTCCATAGCCTCAAACTCAACCAATTTGTTTTTGCTGGACACAATATCTTTCACATACTTGACATAATTCCGGATCCCCTACAAAACATCAATAAGAGGTAAGTTAATATGTACCTGTTTCAAGAGCCCAATGAACTTCTGAAAGCACTCATTCTCCTTATTCTTTTCAATTTTTGAAGGAATAAAGGACGAGGCTTCGGAACTGGAACTGCCTCATCATTAGTTGGGCTAGGATTGCCAGCCTCATCACTCTGTGAAGTGCTTGTTTCAGTCCCATCTCTCTTCTTTGTGACCAACTCAGCCATTGGTCTACCATTTCTTATGTTGATTGCATTTACTTGCTTGAGATTGGGGTCAGTGTTATTTGGCAAGCCTCATTGAGGTCTAGAATTTACGGTGCTTGCTAATTACCCTAATTGCCACTCTAAGTTCTAGAGACCCTATTTGTTCTTATGGATGTCATCCTATTGCCTTTGCTGATTTGTCTGAATTTGTCTCAGCACCTCATTATCCATCATGTTGTTTGGGTTGGCTTATTTTGTAGGTTCCTACTTCTACTGATTATAATATGCATTGCCGCCCTGTGATCTACGCTGAGGCTATCCTTGATTCTACCAATTTCCACCCCAAGAGAAGTGTGGGTGGTTTCTTCAATTTAGGTTATTAAGTGTTCCCAAAACCTTGATATCCACCTCTGTTGGCATTGCCCATAAAGTTCACCACTTCAGGATTAGCTCCACAAACTCTATAGTGTGGTCTCTTACACCACACATATCACACTAGCCATTTTGTTACTGTTGTACTATATTCACTGCAGCTAGCTGTTGAACCTTACTCAACGACACTAGTTGTTGGCCCAAAGACATGTTGTTGATGTGAGTTGTCATCACATTCTGCATTGCTGATACTTAGGCATGTAATGCAATCAGTGCATCCACCTTTAACATGCCGACCGACTTCTGAACTATCGATCTGGTGGATCCTCCATTGCATTCAGGATTTCCTTGTACAATATGATTAAGAAGAGCATACAACTCGTTGTATGTCTCTTCCAGTTCCTATCCACATGTAGTAGAATAAAAAAGGATCTTGGTGTTGGGTTCCAATACTTCAATGAAGGGATGGACAAACACCTTATTAGCCTAATAATAATAGGGACAATTTATGAAGATGGTTTTAAACCTGTCCCAAGATCGATATAAGTTTTCTCCATATCTTTGCATGAAGCTACGAATCTCACTCCTTAGCTTAGCAGTCTTGCCAGATAAGAAGAATCGGGTAAGGAACTTTCGAGCCAGGTCATTCCAAGAAGTGATAGAGTTGTGTGGCCTAATCTGCAACCACCTCCATCCTTCCCTCATTAGTAAAAAGGAAACAAGGTCATCCTCATATAGTCTGTTCACCCCCATGGGGATGAAAGTATCATTAATCTCTAAGAAGTTCTGAAGATGGACCAGTCGGTTTTCATGTGGCAACCCAAACAATTGGACTATATTTTGTTTGAGCTCCCACACCACCAGGCTCTAGCTTCTAGAAGCAGCTAGTGACATTGGTGGTTCATGGGATTGCCACATCTCGAACTAGCCTAGGCGCTGCTGCTCTAGTAGGTGGATTTTGGTCTGCCATTTCCTCTCTAATAGATTCAACTTCTTCTTTGTTATCCTCTAAATCTTCCTGCTCAATGAGTTGAATTGGCAAAATTGGGTACAATACAGCTTCCCTCCTCTTAGATTGGCAGAAGCAAGAGTCTTGTTCTTCCAGTGTAGCAATTGAATACTTGCAAAAATACCTCGACTAAGATTAATCATAGTGAACATGACAAAACAAACCAACTAGAAAATTAACCAACTTGTAACTTTAAATCCCCGGCATCGGTATCAAAAACTTGTTGTTTCCCAGCGCATGCAAGTGTATGTGGTCTTAACAAGGAATATAGTGGCCTTGATTAAGGGGCCAGGATATCAAACCCAAAAGATTTAAGATAAAATCAGTTAATGATCCAAGTTATTACACTTAGTGTGTCTTTGTTAAAAATAAGGAAACGATTTGAGTGGAAAGTTTAAACAACTAATTAAAACTACTAAATATGACTGATTGTTGTGAATTATCAAATTACGAATGATTCTGGGATTATAACCTTGTTGACATAGTTCTAGTCTCAAAGCTTGCACTTATGTTTGGGTTTCCTGACTACTGATTAACAGGGTTAAATTACCTAAATAGGGTTGCATGCCTCTACCGACCTACAGTCATTGACTACCTAACTACGTCATTGAGTGGAGATAGACATATTAATGAAAGTGCTTTAACGTTATCTTGCTGTATTTTGAATTGAGCAAGGTGTAAGAGTAGTTGTCACGGATCCCCCTCATACGAATCAATCTATTTTTCTATTCAAACAAGCTCCCTATATTATTATGTTCTGTTCATTCCAATATTTCTCAAATCCAGAATGAACATCTAATTTATTCCCTAGTTGGCAGGACTCTAAAGTATAGATAAAAGTAGTATAAGCATAATCTAATGGAAACCGATTCATATATTGCTAGAATCAAGAACTAAAGCATTGTCTATGATTGCAATCCCACAAAATATGGGAAGATTAGCCACGCATAATGGTCTTATACATCAAAAACAAACTAATCAACATTCAAAATCAAAAATCAAAGGTAACTAACTAAAGTAACCCTAGAATGAAGTTTTCCGTCATTTCTCCTCTATTCCGTCAAAATTAGTATGAAACCTGAAGTTAAAAATAAAATATAACTTAAAATTCCCGTATGTCATTTTTTCCCTCGTATCTCCAAAGTCCCGCGATGAAAATAGGGTAGTTTTGGGATGATTTTTGCTTTAAATGCTGACAAGGACAAATTATTCTTTCCTTGTACAAGTCTGCAACACAAACTGTGTGCATTTTTCTGCTTCACACCTATTTCTCCAAATTTTTAGCTAGCACAGCTTTTTCTAGGTCCGCGATGTGGACTTGAGCTTTTTTTGCTGAGCTGAATGATTTTTCCCTTCAGTTCTATAGTCATGTACTTCCTCCTAAGCCGGGTATGAGTCCGTACTAGCTTGTTCTGATTAAAAACCTGCAAAAACACAACAGACGTACTTGCCTCTGGATTAGCTAGATAAGTGAAATCACCTAAAAACACCTAGATTCTATGGATTTATCCTCTGATTATGTTCTATTTAAGTGTATTTTTGGCTAGTTTGGTGTATAAATATGCCTAACATCAAACATCATTCCTATGAGAACACATAGTTACGGGACAACAGAATCTACCAATGCTCTCTCAGTGCTAAGTCATCCCATGGAATATATAACCATGAAGATACATAGATATCATTATAATTCATACTTTATCATAATTATACTTTCACAACTTTTAAAATAGACATCATGACTTCATCATAACATAGAAATAGTCTATCTGCATCACTTTCCATTTTAGTGTGTGTATAGTCCCCACCCTATCATCATCATCATCATCATCATCATCATCATGACACTAGGATTTTTAGGTTACCCGCATCATGTCGTCATTATTACATCATCATCATCATCATAAGATCATACTTTCATAGTTAAAATCATATTCATAAAAGTCATAACTTTATCATAGGAAAACTAGGGCCATGTGTGAATCTATAAACAATTGAGTTAAAATCATGCAATGTAGTCAAATTCATGTAGGAATTAAATAATTGAAGTCACATTGAATCATTTGTAAAGAAACTCATATCGATTTCAAAAAGTCCTAATCGTTATAGACTCAAAATCATTCATGATAGAACTATCAATTTCATGCAATTAACTTGAATTCATAGTATGATAGATCAATCATTATCATCTCAATCACAATTGAAGAATTGAAGTAGAAGTAGAGAAGGTGTACAGAATTTCATAACTAAATGATGATAAAAATTTAGACTTGAGACAGGACTCCATAGAAAAAAAGGATTCTATGGATGAATCTTACATACCTTAAGTAATTGACTTGAAAAGTTTGAAGAGATATGGAGGATTTTTCTTCGCTTGATCTTCAATGGAGCTTTGCTTGAAGAGGAAGAAATTCCTTGAGAGAGTTTCTTAGAGAGAATTTTTATAATGTGCGAATGGTGAAAGAATGAGATAATTTGGGTTAAAGGCAATATATAGAATGGATTTTGGTGCCAAAAATTGCCCAAAATCACCTAAATAAGCTTAGGGGAAAGTCTAAGGCTTTTTCACTTAGTGCAGAAATTTTAAGAAAAAATCTAAACTATCAGGGAACAAGTTTGTGACGCGGACTCATTTCATCATAGTTTTTTTTTTTTTTACAAAATTCAATTTTTCACCTGTTTTGACCTAGGAATGAGTCTAGGTCGCTTATGTATATAAGCGAACCCTCTCCACAACATGATGAGGTCACACACTCTTCTGAAAATGCTAAATCTTTCGAAAGAATATTTTTTTGATATGGGTGACCTAAAAATCAAAGGCGGCCATTTTCCAATATAATTTTGCCTCCTGAAAAAGGATACAAACTCAGATTTGTCAAATCACATATGAATTTTAAGATATTAAAAAATACACCATAAGAATATTTAAAGTCGTGTTAAGAGGTGTTACAGTAGTCTACTTAGATGACATAGTCATATATAGTAGCATTTTAGAATATCATCTTCTGCATTTGAGGAAGGTGTTTCAAAGACTTAAAGAGTACCAAATCTATGTCCAGATGGAAAAAATGGAATTTGCTAGTTACGAAATGAAGTTTCTAGGCCATTTGGTTAGTGCAAACCAAGTTTGCATGGTCCCTAAGAAAGTGTAGGAAATAGTAGAATGGCAGACACCAACAGGGTTAAAGAACTAAGATCATTCTTAAGACTGGTAAACTATTATCACAAACTTGTAGCTGGCTATTTAAAAAAGGCTTCCCCATTGACAAATTTGCTGAAGAAGGATGTGAAATGGACTTGGTCAGATGCAAGAGAAAAGGCTTTCAACTCATTAAAGAAGTTCATTACTTCTGAAGCAATACTGCGGTCCCCTGACTTTGATCAACTTTTTGAAGTACACAAAGATGCCTCTGATTATGGTGTTGGAAATATGCTAGTGCGAAATGATCATCCTATTGCATTTGAAAGCATGAAATTCCATCTTACGGAGTAAAGGTATTCTGCCCATGAAAAGGAGATAGTGGCAGTACTCCATTATCTTTACACATGGAGGGCGTATCTCTTAGGAACAAATTTCTTGGTCAAGACGGATAATATGGCTAATACTTATCTCAAAACTCAACAAAAATTGAGTTCGAAGCAGGAAAGATGGAAAGAGACATTGGCATAATATGATTTTATGTGGATACATAACCCAGGAAAGAAAAACCAAATGGCTGATGCATTGAGTCGCAAAGAAGTATTTACTGTTGTTTATGTAATTACTAGACTTGAATTTGATTTTTTTTAATAAGATTAAGTTTAGTATTGCATATGATTCATTATATGTCAAGTGATGGATCAAGTTAAGAACGGAAAAATTAGACAATGTTGGAAGGAGGGCAATCTGCTTTATTTCAAAGGGGAGAGTTGTTCTACCTCAATATGATGGGCTGTGAAGAAAACTCCTTAAAGAAACACATGATGCTTTTTATGCTGGACATCCAGGTGTTGGAAGGATGATGGCATTGCTGTCCCAAAATTACATATGGCCAAAGATGGAAGATGATATTGAGACCTATGTGAAATCGTGTCTGGTGTGTCAACTGGAAAAGAGGAACAGAAGTAGGAAGCAGGTTTGTTACAACCTCTATCCATTGTTTAGTGTCCATAGGCTTCTATTTTAATGGACTTCATTAGCGGGTTTCTAAAGGTGGATGGAAAAGCATCAATCATGGTTATGGTTGATAGGTTCTCAAAATACGGTATCTTTGTTGCTGCCCTTACTTTATGTTCTTCTGAGGTAGCTACTGAGTTGTTTTATAAGCATGTTGTGAAAAACATTGGTGTTTCTTTGGATATTGTGAGTGATCGTGATACTAGGTTCACTAGTTGGTTTTTGACTTCTTAATTTAATATAATGGGCATCAAGTTGAAGTTATCAATGGAAAAACGCCTACAAACTAACGTACAGATAGAAAAAATCAATCATCTACTTGAAGAATATATCATAAATGATGTGACCGCGAACCAGAGGAATCGGGTTGAGCTTTTGGACAGTGCATAGTTTTGTTATAACTTGCACAGGTCTTCTATAACTGAGAAGAGTCTTTTTGAGTTGGTGTTGGGTATACATCCTTACACACAATTGGAAGTCGCTAGGACTGATGCACAAGGGAAATGTCCTGGTGCTCATAAGTATGTGTGAGACAAGAAATAGATGCTAGATGAGGTGCAAGACAACTTGAGGAAGGAAACAAAGTGAATGAAGAAGTTTGCGGACAAAGATTGACGTGCTTTAGAGTTCCAACTTGGAGACAAGCTGTTGGTGAAGTTGACTCCACAAATTTGGAAGAAAATTAGTATTAAAACAAGTCATCGTTCATTGATTGAGAAATAAGATGGACCTTTTGAAGTTGTAGAAAAAGTGGGTGAAGTTGCTTATCGATTGAATTTGATTGAATGACTTAAGATTCACATCACATTCATGTGAGCTATTTGAATCCTTTCTATAGAGATGCTGAGGATCCAACAAGGTCGGTATCCAGACGTGCTCCTTCTATTATTGGGGCATAGTTTAAAGATCAAATTGAGAAGATTATGGGTTATAGGACTTTGGGATACCACAAGAAGAATAGATGGACAAAGTTTCTGATTCATTAGAAACGCAAGTAGGCATGTGATACAACCTGGGAGAAAGGAACATCGTTGTGGAAGTTTTAGGATTAGATTAAAAAGTGTACCTTGATTCTTCCTTATCAAGGACATCGGGTGTGAGCAAGTTTATCAGACCCTTAGCTTGATGGTTTGAGTGGTTCGGGCTTGACTAGTGATTTACCCGATAAACATTGCCAAGGACCTATGATGTCGATCAAGGTAAAGTTTAAGTGAAGGAAGACCTTGGCATTAGCGTGGTTCGAGCATGTAAGGCAGGATGTGGCTAAGGCATGACAAGGGTTGGGCAAGGTAAGGCAAGGTAAGGCTATGATGTAGTAAGATTGTGGATAAACAAATTTAAGGCTATGTGCTGAACAAGGATAATGGTGCAGAAACTGAATGACAATGGAAAACTATGCCAGGTAGGTGTTGTGCCATGGCACAGGCACGTGTGCAGGGTCTGGACATGACAAAAACACGTGGGCATGCGCGAGTTTGGATGCCAAGGGTACTGGTTTGTCACCAAGTTTGAAGGCTGCTCGCATGTGCCTTGCACATACATGGGCAGTTGGTGGTTTCTGGAAGTTTCTAGCTGTTTGGACTTGTCAGCATGTTTAGATAAACTTGTAATTTGAATATTAAATGTGGCCTATTAGTTGGGGATGCCAACTGACTTGGCAAGTACATGACTGATATATTACTGGGCTACTCTGGCCTATTTAAAGGCACAGGCAAACAGTCTGAGGCAGTGTGTTGGCCTGGACAAATTTTGTAGGCTAAATATTTTGTATGTTTCTTTGTGACATGAGTTAAATAACAAAGTTGGGACCCTTTTCCTGTACATGTATGTGTTCTTGATTTTTTTAGTCATTGTTTTGTATTGGACTAGATGAAAAGTGAGCAAAAAAAGGGCAGAGTCTAATGGTATTAGGCTACCTAAGTGGATTAGATCGCAAGGATTGACCTCATATCATTTGGCATCTCCCTCGACAGGGACGGGAATAGCCTTCAGAATTTACCTGTTAATAGATACACCCACTTACGTGGATCTTACATATTTTACTATTTGCTCTTCTTTTAAATTTCAAACTCGTACAAATATAAAAGTTCATTGAACCATTCCTCCTTTATCATCCATGTATGCTGACAAATGATTAATTCACTTAAGCAACATCAGATTGCTCCCCAATTTAATTATGAATGCAGACACACACACACACATATATGTATGTATATGTATATTTATATATTTGAATTAAAAAAAGGAGTTGACAATAGAAAACACAAAGTAAATAGGAAGTAATCCTCAAACACTTTAACGTCCATCGTTCACACTATTCTCATTTATTTTCAATAAATTCCAAAATTATGTAGCATCCAAGTTAAGTTGGTCAAATCTCTATATTGACTATCTCCAATTGGCAATAATATGTCATGCAGCCATACTAAGTAGACACGTCATTCCTTTCTCCCATCTATATTTTGGACTTTAGTTGCCTTTTCCTCCCATTGCTTTATCCTCTCATCACCCTTTGTTTTTTCCTACCTAAATTAATTTTCTCTCTTTCGAATGGCTTCCAACGATAAAATTATTTGTTGGAAGTATTATGATTGCAGGCACAACCACGTTGTTAGATCTATGGGTTATCTACTTGATGACTGAAGTAAATTCTATCCAGCTGGTGCTTCTGATACTCCTAAAGATTTAATCTGGTGCTACCTGTCACTGTCGTAGAAACTTTCATAGAAGAGTGATGGTGGAAATAGAAGATGGGGTGGAGATTCATCACCTTACCCACAGTATTTGTTTAGATCTATCATACACACTTTTATTTCTTTTAAAACACATCACTCACGTGCTCATCTAATCAGTTTTTTCATAAATCAAAAGTGCAAAATAAAAGGTAAAAATAGTACTAGTACTAGCTTTCTTTTTTTAGGGATTACAAAATTTAGATCTTTACCCTAAAATGGAAAAAATTAATCACTTTTATTTGATTGTATTTCTATCTTATTTAAAACGTTAAATTTACTTAATTATATGTTTATGAACAACAAGTACTCCCCTTGTCATCACTCTTAGTGAGACCTGGGGCAAAGGTTGTTGAAGCATTATTGGAGAATAATAATGTTGACGATTGGAGAAGCCAAGAAGGAGATTATATTTTATGTATAATAAATCATGCATAGTTAATTCCTTTATTTTATGCATAATTAGTTTTCAAGGTCTCCCATATTGCCTCTTTAGTGAAATTCCTATGAATTCATATAGAATGCACAAGTGAATGTTGTTTGTGTTTGTACAAGAGAGAGATGGTTAGCATCTATCCCAACAGGGACGGGAAGAGCCTTCGGCTTTACCTATTACCAGACACATCCGATTAAGGCTACCCACTTCTGTGGATCTTACCTAAATTTTTTTCTTTTTATTTCAGTTTGCAATATTCTACTATTTGCTCTTCTTCTAATTTGGTAAGAAGAGATTTAACCTGCATTGTCTCTTCAAGTACCTAGGAAGACATCTAATAGAGAAATCAATTTAGTAATACCTCTTTCACGGTTTCACCTACAAAATATAAAAGAGAGGTAAAATGTTAGAACTAAGAGTGTTCACGGTTCAATTTGAATCAGTTATTGGTTAAAATCATAGCCAAACTAATTTATTCAATTTTTAAATTTCTGAAACCAAATTAAAAAAAACATTGTCGGTTTGTTTTTTTCAGTTTGAAAGTAATAAATTTATTAAGGGCGTACACATCTCGATAGACACAGATACCGTATACATGAACAATCCATAGAAAGCAATTGTGAATTCAATTAAGCAGTAATACTCGAGTTATTATTATACCAACAAAGTGATTTAGACAAACAATATTAAAATTATTATACACGAATAAAGTGATTTAGTTAAGAATACAAAAACTATTATGAATGAACAAAGTGATTTAGTTAAGCAATACTAAAATCATCATACACAACCAAAGATCAAATCTTTATTTTAGAAAAACAAATTAAACAATCAAATTACTATGTGAGGGAGGGAGTACATGAAAATTATATCCCAGAACACTACAAGAAAAGTTTCAAATATAAATGGTAAAATAAAAGATTTAAGTTAATTAAAATTTAATAAAATATTTATATATTATTTATGAATAATATATACATAATTATAAAATTTATATATATAATTTTTTGATTTGATTTGGTCATTTTATGGGTTTCTTTCATAAAATCTAAATTAAATTAAATATTACTGATTTTAAAAATTTTAAAACCAAACCTAATCAAATCAATTCAAATATTAATTTTTTAATTGTTTTGATTCGAATTGCAGTTCGATTTAATTTTTAATCATAACCATGAACAACTCTAGCTAGAATGAATACTCCTTGATTGATCCTTAAAAATGGAATCCCGACCAAGTCACTTATATTAAACTTGTGAACTTAACCAATACAAAGGTTTACTATGATTTATTATTAGTGAAAAGGTCTGGTGGACCCTTATACTTGTATGAGTTTGTATTCTAGACCCTCTTACTCATCACTTTGCCAATCAACCCTTAAACTCATTGATATGTAATATTTGAAACCCCTCTGACCATTGATTGAACCTCTGTAGCATAAATGTTGATGAGCTGAAAAAAAGGTGTGATTGCACTTGCCTCCAAATGCATGAATACATTATTTATATTAAAATATTAAAGTTTAAAAAATAATTACTTCCTTTAAAAACTTATTCCTTCTTCAATTATCTCCCCCCACCCCAATTTTTCTTCTTCTCTGATACTCTCCACCCTAACCCCTAACTTTCTTTTCTTCTTCTTAAACAAATTTATCCACAACATCCATTCTTTTCTTTTTCTTCGAGATCACCTATCACACCCTCTCTTTTACTTTTTCTTCTCCAATCCGCTCTCCTCTTTTGCAACAAAGAAAAAAATTCCACCCCTAGGTAGGATTAATGTAAAGTGTGTTGGTGGATATTGAAAATTTAAAAGGTTCACTGATAAGTTTGAGAAAGTTTGAAGAGCAACAAATGAGTCTTATAAATTTTAAAATTAATTCAAATATGTGATTGGAGCTCGTTGGATTTGTGTTGGTAAACTTATTGGAATTTCAAGTCAAATAGAGAATAATTTCATCTATTTGACGTGAATTTAGTGCTCAATTTGTGAGAAAATATAAAGATTGAAGAACATATCTATTTAAAATAAGGTAATTACATATATATACAAAAAAGTAAAAGGTTTACAGAAAAAGCAGCCCATGTTTTATTTACATAAACAAATAGCCCAAAATAAGAGAAACCATACACGATATACAATATAGTTTATCAAAATTTATAGAAAGTATATACTACTACACAATGTATATTACTTATACATGAGTTATACACTAAATATACAATATGATACACATATACACACTGACTATACATGCTTATACAACGAGGGCTCTTTTTTTAAATTATTTTAAGTGAAGTGTCTCTCGGTGTAATTTTCTCTTTAAAAAATTTCAAAATTTGCAAAAAGTGACATTTTGATTATCCTGCATGATGATTTTTTCGTTTTCAACCCTCCTCACCCCACCCAACATTGGCCAGCCCCGCGTAAACTAGCTCCACTTAAATTTTTACATTCTTTTATTTTCTTTATTGAATTTAATATGTAAAATAAAAATTTATTTTTTAATATTTTTTGCTAATTAACATCTCAACAACTAATTAAAATTTTTAATTAACATTTCAATAATTATTTATTAATCATTAATAAAAAGGCTCTAATTAATATTTCAACAACTAACAATTTACCAAATATGTCTAGTTTAAATTTTAGAAAAAAGTGAAATTAAAGTTGATGTTTAATATAAAAAGTTTATATCTTGGATTTTCACTAATTACAAAGACTTAATACTGTTTGAATTCCTATTTGGTTATTTAAACCCACCCCGCACCATATTAGCTTTAAAAATAGTTACTTCAACCCACGCACACCACATAACTTTAAACTTATTTCGCCCCGCATAGCTCTAAACCCGCTCCGTACCCGCACTGCTCCACTGCATTGCCATCCCTAATATAGTTATACTAATCAGACTCCTTATTCCATTCTCCCATCTATATTTTGGACTTCATTTGTCTCTTCCCCTAACCACTTTATCCTCTAAACTCGCCCTGTACCTGCACCGCCCCACCATATTGCCATCCCTAGTACAATTTTACTAAGTAGACACCTCATTCTGTTCTCCCATCTATATTTTGGACTTCATTTGCCTCTTCCCCTCCCGTTTTATCCTCTCATCACCCTTTCTTTCTTCCTACCAAAATTAATCTCTCTTTCCTATGGCTTCCAACAACAAAAAGTTTGTTGTGAAGTACTATGAGTGCAGGCACAACTATGCTGTTAGATCTATGGGTTATATACTTGATGACCGTGGTGAATTCTGTCCAACTGGTGCTCCTGACACTCCTGAAGCTTTAATCTGTGCTACCTGTCATTGCCACAGAAGCTTTCATAGAAGAGTGGAAGTGGAGATAGAGAATGGGGTGGAGATTCATCACCCTAACCACGGTATTTCTTTAGATCCATCATATATACTTTTATTTCTTTAAAAATAGATCATTCACGTGCTCATCCAATAATTCTTTTCCTAGACCAAAAGTGCAAAAAAAAAAAAAAGAAGGGTAAAAATAGTACTAGTATTTACTTTCTTTTTTAGGAACTACAAAATTTAGATCTTTACCCTAAAAGGAAAAAAAGTTAATTACTTTGATTTGAATGTGTTTCTATCTTATTTAAAATGTTGAAATCATATAATTATGTGTTGATGAACAACTACTACCCTTGTCATCATTCTGAATGAGACTTAGGGCACAGGTTTTGAAGCATTATTGAAGAATAACAATGGTGACGATGCAAAGAAGCTGAGAAGAAGATTGTATTTTGTGTATAATTAAATCATGCATAATTAATTTTCAAGGTCTCCCACATCGCCAAGCCTCACACTTGCTTGAGACTGTGCACCATATGCTCTAAAGTTTGGCTGACCTTGGGACTTCTGATCATACCTATGGCTCGAGGTTGGTGCATTAACTGAAGATGGTGCATAACTAGAAGACCTCTTTTGGAAATAAGACTTATCTCCCTTACCCTTCTTGGTCTGATTGGGCTCAAGCCTTGCTAACTTAGCCTTCCTACTCAGATGCTCTTCTTTGTCTTTCTTTTTATCCTTCTCAATTTATTGGTCATAAACCATATTCCTAGAGATATTCATACCTAATAACGACAATGCCACCTTGCACTCCCTCTTCACATGTCTATCCAACCCAGATACGAATTTCTTCGTCCTCGCTCTCATATCCTGAACCATCTCTGGGGAATACCTGGATAATTGGATGAATTCAGGCTATACTCTTTAATAATTATCCCCTCTTTTTTTAGGTTCGTGAACTCATTAACCTTTGCCTCTCTCAACTCCTGAAGAAAAAAGTGATCAAGGAAGGCACTGTTGAACTCATCCTAAGCAGCCAGCTTTGTATCCTCACCTCGACTCTCTTCTCAATGATTGTACCAAACATTAGCCATATCCTTGAGCTGATAGGTAGCAAGCTCAACTCCCTCAGTCTTGGTCGCATGCATAATTTTTAGCACCTTCCACATATCATCAATGAAGTTCTGATGGTCCTCCTCAACCTTTGACCCAACGTAGATGGGTGGGTTCATCCTCAGAAAGTCTCTCAGTTTGGTGGTAGCTGTTGGATCTGAAGAGCTAGAACTAAGAGTTTATAAACCTTGGTTCCTGCTCTAGGCAGCTACTAACTGTGTAAGCATGGTGACAACTCTTTTGAATTTAGACTCTGTTGTAGGAGTAGGTGGAGCAGTAGGTGTCTCTGGAACATCAGTGGCTATGGCTGATCGAACTTGACCCCTCGTTTCTATCTGAGTAGGCACTTTCGAAGTGGGATTCCCAGCATTGCTGGTTGAAGCATCCCTCTGGGTCATGGTACATTTTGGAGGCATGATTTGCAAGTGCATAAAAAGAGCATTGTAGAGTTTTTTACTTTATTGCACGAACTCAGAAGACAAGGAAGTGAAACAGTTCTTAATGTCCTATAGCCTCCTGCTTATGAAGTGTGGTGCACAGCACACCTCAAAACAAGACTCTACTAGACATGACTTAAAAGGCTCCCTAGGACTCTTAAGATCTATGCTCTGATACCAAGTTTGTCACGCCTTGGAAGGGTACCCATGGTGCGGCCAGCACTTGAAGAACCATTGCTAGTTCCCTAAGAGAACAGCCTGGCCTCATCGTAACATCAACTCAACAACGGAAGAAAACATTCGAATAAAAGACATCATATGGCTAGATATAACTCTACTAAAATGTAGTTTCCATTAAATAAGTTTGGAAATAATAATACTTCAACGAAATCTTCTACTCAATCTCTATGAAGCCTCTACTCAATAATCTAGATGGTGCCATGACAGGCCATGGATACCTCAAATCAAGGAAATAAAGTACTCAATAAAAGTAAGAAGATAAAAGGGCTCCACTGGAATGCAAGGAGGGCTCACCAACTCTGGGATGCACTGACCTATAGTTCAATGATGCAAAGGATGAAGTCCTCTCTCACTTGTATCTGCATCATAAAATGATGTACGTCCAAATGAATGTTAGTATATGGAATATATTGGTATGTAAAATAGTTCAAGAAAATAAAGCTCAACTCACTATTGGTCATCTCAAATATATTTATAAGTTTAAAGTAAACCATGCTTTTAAAGTAGACTCGGTAGGAATAAACTCAGGTTTAAAAATGTGATGCTAAAACAATATTTTGCTTAGGAGTTCCTCTTAACCAACATCTAATCCCATCACCTTTAGTTTGGTGATGCACAACGAAGGTGACGATGTTGCCATGCCATCCTAAACTTGCCACAGTAAAGGACGATCAACTCTCTCATCGAGCCATAATAACTGTCCAACTTCGGGACAAGAGTCACCAGGACGTGTTGTATAACTATCCTGTGCTAGCAACATAGTTTTGTGGGTTGGAGTAGATGTTTACTCGCTCCCAGCTCAATGCGCAGTACTCTTTCTAAGACTAAAACATGCTCAACTCATCAATCAACTCAATCCTTAATACTTAGTCAATTAGTCAAATCTCAACCAAATTAGGTTATTTCCTCTCAACTCATCTCAGTTACTCATCAGCTCAGTCAATAAATAAAGACACTCGAACTCAACTCAAACTCAAATGGTCATTCTGATTCACTCAATTAGACTCATCATGCAATGCAAGTAAGATTCATGATAGTGTATGCAACTAGGTTCAATAGGCTTTTCATGCTCGACAATGCTCAAGTTATTTAACTCATATAATCAAACTCAAAGCTCAACCTGGTCTATGAGTAGGATTTCATAGAATTATGCAATTTAGGTTTCATGCTATCAAGTATAAAACTTTGCCTCAATTTTATATCAGTAACTATATAATGCAGCAAGTACCTCATACATTATCAGGAGAATTTATAATAAATGTTTTCAGTATTGGGATAATAGAATTTTCCAAATCTCAACTCTTTCCCGATTTTGACTCCAGCAATTGAAAGGCGCATGTGAACGAACGTAGTTCCACACTTTCATAAGCCTTATATACCTGAGAAAAGAAGAAATAATCAAACTCCAGTCAATCCTCGTGTTAGAATTAGGATCTCTCGCTCTTTTTCCTCCTCTAGTGTTCTCAAGAAATCCCCAAGCATGAAGAATGCTAAAAATACACTTAGGGTTTTGTTTTATGACTTAAATGAAGTCTAAAACATCCAAGGGTTTAATTAAAAGGGACAAGAATAGAAAAAATTACCCTTCTTAAAAACTATCATTTGACTCTACAAGACCTCAAAGAATCGATCATCTTCTTCAAGATTCTCTCAAAAACTGTGTGACTATGAACCAGAGGAATTATATTGAGTTGTTAGAAAATGCACAGTTTTATTATAACTTGCAAAGGTCTTCTGCAATAGAGAAGAGTCTGTTTGAGTTGGTGCTGGGCATGTAGCTTGATACACCATTAGAAGTAGCTAGGACTGATACACAAGGGAAATGTCCTGCTGCTCGCAAGTATGCACGAGAAAAGCACGAGATACTAGATAAGGCACAAGACAACTTGAGAAAGGTAGCAAAGCGAATGAAGAAGTATGCTGATAGAGATCAGCATGCTTCAGAGCTCCAAGTTGGCAATAAGGTGTTGCTGAAGTTGACTCCACAAATTTGGAAAATAATTAGTAGCAAAACAGTTGATCGTTCATTGATTTAAAAATATAATGGACCTTTTGAAGTTGTAGAGAAAGTGGGTGAAGTTGCTTATTAGTTGAATCTCTTGGAAAGACTTAAGATACACCTCACATTCCATGTGAGCTATTTGAAGCATCTCTATGGAGATGCTGAGGATCCAACAAAGTCAGCATCTAGACATGCTCCTCCCATTATGCGGCCAGAGTTTGAAGATCAAATTGAGAAGATTTTGGATCATAGGACTTTGGGATACCACAAGAAAAATAGACAGACAGAGTTTCTGATTCATTAGAAATGTAAGCAGGCATGTGATGCAACGAAGGAGAAAGGAACATAATTGTGTCAGTTTGAGGACCAAATTAAAGAACGCCTTGATTCTTCCTCATTGAGAACGATGAGATCATCAAGTGGGGTAAGTTTTGCTGATTCTCAACTTGATGGTTTGAGTGGCTCAGGCTTGACTAGTGATTTACCTGATGATGAACCTAGCCAAGGACCCATGACTTCGGTCAAGATAAAGTTTAAGTGAAGTAAGACCTTGGCATTGGCATGGATAACTCATAAATGTAGAATGTAGCTAAGGCATGACAAGGGATGGGCAAGACAAGGCTATGATGTGGCTAGGTTGTGGCTAAAGAAGTTTAAGGCTATGTTCTGGACAAGGGAAATGGTGCAGGAAGCTGGACCATAATGTCAAGCTATGCTAGGAGGACCTGTGTGATGTATCAACCACATGTGCAGGGCCTGAGCATGTCATAGGCATGAGTCTAGGTGCCAAGGGCACTATATTAGCACCAAGTTTGAAGACTGCCCAAGTGTGCCTTGCACAGGCATGGGCAGTTTAGTGGTTTCTGGAAGTTTCTTGCTGTTTGGACTTATCAGCATGTTTGGATAAACTTGTAATGTGAATTTTAAATGTTGGTCTATTAGTTGTGGATACTTGGCAAGACACGTTACTGGGCTACTAAGGCCTATTTAAGGCATATGCAAATAGTCTGAGACAGTGTGTTGGCCTTGACGAATTTTATAGGCTAAATGTTTTATGTGCTTCTTTGTGGCACAAGTAAGTTGGAACTTGTTGCTATACATGCATGTGTTCTTGATTTCATAGTCATTGTTTTGTATTGGACTAGATCAAAAGTGAGCAAAAAGAAGGCTGAGTCTAAGGGGTCATTTGGTCCGAATACAAGTTATGATGGGACAAGTCTTATTGAGATTAGTAATGATGGGATAAGTTATGCTGAAATTATTTCTTATTGGATGTTTGGTTTGTTGCATAAATTTTAAGAATATGTTATTTGTTTACAAAAATGCCCTTGTTTTTATTATTTTTTATGCATTTTCTTATCTTGCTTTAGTTATTCAACATTCATTTTTAAAATAAACCTTTCATCTTATATAGTTTAATATTTTTATGTGTGCATGGTATAAATTATCTTCTTATTTAATTTAGAAATAGAACTTCTATTTTTAAGTTTGTTAATATAAAAAAGATTTATGAAAAATCAAACAATAAAAATTATATTACATAGTGTAATTTTTGAATAAAAAATATGAAGAAATATCGTTAAATAAGTAGAGAAGGTTGTGAATGTTATTATATATTATATTAAAATAATGTAAATACACATAAATATTCAAAATGAGATATAAAAATAGTTTAAAAGGGTACCCTTGTCATTTATACTTTTTATCCCGGGATAAGTTATTTCGAGATTAGTATACCTCCCAAGAAGAGAGATAGCTTATTCCGGTATTATTTATTAGTCCTGAGATAAGTTATCCTGGGTTTGCCAACCAAAAATCAATTTAAGGGCCACTATATTTTTATCTCGGGATTAAATGCACTAATCCTTCACACCTATCGACCCGTAAGGGTGCTAGGCTTCCTCAGTGAGTTAGATCGCACTAATTTATCTCATACCAGTTGGCATCTCCCCTGAAAGGGACGCGAACAGCCTTCGGGCTTTACCTGTTAACAGACACATATGGTTTAAGCTACCCACTTAAGTGGATCTTATCAATTTTACTATTTGCTCTTCTTCTGAAATCCAAACTCGTACAAATATAAAGGTTCATTGAACAATTTCGTCTTTATCATTCATGTACGTTGACAAATGAATAATTAATTTAAGCACCATTGGATTGCTCTCCAATGTAATTATGTATATGCATATTTCAATTTACAAAAGGATTTGACAATAGAGAAAAACAAAGTAAATAGGAAGTAATCTCAAAAACTTTAACGTCTATCATTCACACTATTCTCATTTGTTTTCAATAAATTCCAAAATTATATTGCGTCCAAGTTAAGTTGGTCAAATCCGTATATTGACTATCTCCAATTGGCAATAATATGTCATGCACCATACTAAGCAGACACCTCATTCCTTTCTCCCATCAATATTTTCGACTTGACTTGCCTTTTCCCTTCACCGCTCCTCTCATCACCCTTTGTTTCTTCCTACCTACATTAATTTTCCCTCTTTACTATGGCTTCCAACAACAAAAAGATCGTTGTGAAGTATTGCGAGTGCAACCACAACTGGAGAATCTTAGTAGCTCAGTTGGTTGACTACCTAAACTTCTACCTTGTTGGTGAGGGTTCGATTCTCCACATTGTAATTCTCTACCCGTGTCCCCTACCCCTACCCCCAATTAGTTCTTTTTTAAAAAATAAAAAGTGTGCAAGCACAACCATGCTGCTATATCTATGGGTATGTACTTGATGGTTGTGGTGAATTCTGTCCAACTGGTGCTCCAAACATGCCTGAAGCTTTAATTTGAGCTACATGTCACTCCCATAGAAACTTTCATAGAAGAGCAGAGGTGGAGATAGAGAATGGGGTGGAGATTCATCACTCTACTCACGGTATTTCTTTAGATCCATTATATACACTTTTATTTCTTTTAAAACGCATCACTTGCACGCTCATCTAATTGCTTTTTTCATAGATCTACAGTGCAAAAAATAAAAAAGTACAAGCACTAGCTTTATTTTTTTAGAGACTACAAAATTTAGATCTTTACTCGAAAAGGGAAAAAATAAATTACTTTGATTTTAGTATGTTTGTATCTCATTTAAAACGTTAAATTTATATAATTATGTGTTGATGAAGAACAAGTACTCCCCTTATCATCATTCTCAGTGAGACCTAGGGACAGGTTGTTCAAGCATTATTGGAGAATAAAAATGGTGGCAATGTGGAGAAGCCAAGAAGGAGACTGTATTTTATGTATAATTAAATCATGCGTAGTTAATTCACGTATTTTATGTATAATTAATTTTCAAGGTCTCCCACATCGCCTCTTTAGTGAAATTCCTATGAATTTATATAGACTGCATAAGTGAATGTTGTTTGTGCTCATACGAAGAAGAAATGGTTGGCATCTTCCCCGAAAGGGACGGGAACAACCTTCGGGCTTTACCTGTTACCAGACACATCCGGTTAAGGCAACCCACTTCTGTGGATCTTACCCAATCTTTGTTATTTTTATTTTAGTTTGCAATATTTTATTATTTGCTCTTCTACTAATTTGGTAACAAGAGATTTCACCATGAATTTTGTAGATAACATTGTCTCTTCAAGTATCTAGGATGGCATCTCATAGAAAAATCAATTTTGCAGTATCTCTTTCACCTACAAAGTAAAATGCTTAATTAGGAGTGTTCACAATTTGGTTTGAATCGGTTAAAACCATAACCAAACCAATTTATTCAGTTTATAAATTCCTAAAATCAAATCAAACAAAAAATCATTGTCGGTTTTGTTCCTTTTTTAAATTTATTTTTTGGTTTGAAAGTAAGAAGTTTGTTGAGGGCTTGCACATCTTGATAGACACAAACTCCTATTACATGAACAATCCAAAGAAAGCAATTGTGGATTCAATTAAGCGATAATACTAGAGTTATTATTACACCAACAAAGTAATTTAGCCAAGCAATACTAAATTCATAGTACATGGATAAAGTGATTTAGTTAAGCAATACTAAAGTCATGATACACCAAAGATCATATCTTTATTACAAAAAAAGAAGTCAAACTAAACAATCAAATAACTTGTGGGATTTCACTGGATATATTGTTATAGTTGTTAAACAATCAAATAACTATGCGGGGGAGGGGGTACAAGAAAATCTTATACCAAAGCACTGACAAAAAAATTTCAAATATAAATGGTAAAATTTAAAAAGTTGTTGCATAAGGGCATAACCATAAATCGAACAGACCAAAGTTGACAAAGGCGACATCGGAGATACAGTCGCCGATCAGTTTCGTGGAACACTCGCCGCTGGTAAAATTAAACCCTTCGGGCATTCTGAATTTTAACCAGACGAGAAAAGTGAACTGCTATTCCGAAATTTCTGGATTCCCTAATTCTCTATGAGTTACCTCCAAGATCATCGACAAACCAGAACATTTGATTTTGGAGTCAAGAAGTTTTTGAGTGAAGTTCTGGTGGTGTCAAGGTTCACTGTTGAAGCTGAAAGTCCCAGAATGTTGCACTACAAAAGCAAACTGGAAAAGAGAGAATTAGACCATCTTCTCCGGCGACCTCTCTAATGCCCCTCTCCGGCGACTTATCTGATCGGATTCTGGTGAGAATCTTTCCTTTCCAGGTGATCTCTCTCTAGGTGATATCTTTTTAACCCTTCTTGTTTATTTTTGCATGGATCAGTTAGATATTTAATATTTTCTTCTGTTTCTCTCAACATCACTCTACTTCTAAAATTAGTAGAAATCCATCTGAACTATGTTTCCCTTTCTATTTGGAGTTGTTTTTGGGGTTTTTGATTGCAAGATTGTTCCTGGGTCTTGTTTGAACCTGATCATTTTGTTTGTGGATAGTTTATTCTTCAGCATTTGTTTCTGCACTTTCTTCTTCTGTACTTTCCGACGAGGGCAAATTTTGAGACACCTGATTCGGCATTTATGTCCGTCGGAGTACGATCGATTCGGAGATTTTTGGGCAACACCTCAGCAGACCAGATCTGTCAAGATTTGAACTTAGAACTGATCTGCCAATTTCCGGCAGCTCCCAGCAGATTCTCTCCTTGTTTTTTGTTTCTTTACTTTGCTGCATTGATAATTTGCTTACCATTTCACCTTTTCTCTAGATTGCTTACAATTGCCTGGTGATAGCATTGTCCCATTATTTTACTGCTGTTGTATAGTGTGTATAGTGTTGTATATTTGTATATATTGTGGTTCTATATTGTTGTATATTGTTATATATTGTTCTATATTTCTATATATTGTGGCGGTATATTGTTGTATACCGGTTGATTGGTAGTTTATTTGTGTAGCTTAGAGAGCTTTTAGTTCTGAGTTACTGGCGTCTAGAACTCATGGTGGATTAGGGTCATGTCATCGGTCGGGGTTAGGAGTTAGGGCTAGGGGTGGTAAGGGAGACACAGTGTTATCCAAGTTAAGGGTCGGATCATGGAATATAGGATCGCTTACAGGGAAATCTATAGAGCTAGTGAAGTGTCTTAAGCAGAGATATATTAATATAACGTGTGTCCAGGAGACCAGGTGGGTAGGCACCAAGGCTCGGGATATGGATGGGTTTAAGTTGTGGTATTCGGGTGGCTCTAAGGATAGAAACGGTGTGGTATCTTAGTAGACGAGGACCTAAGGGAGTTTGTGGTTGAGGTTAGGAGGGTTAATGATAGGATGATGTTTATCAAACTCGTGGTTGATAGACACGTGGTGAACGTAGTTAGTGCTTATGCACCCCAAGTAGGCCTAGATGAGGAAGTCAAAAGGCTCTTTTGGGAGGATCTGGATGAGATTGTGTGAGGCATACCGGAGACAGAAAATATTTTCATTGGGGGTGACTTTAATGGGCATATTGGGGCGACTACTAGTGGGTTTGTAGGTGTCCATGGAGGCTTTGGTTTTGGGGAGAGGAATGGTAGTGGGATGTCTCTCTTAGGTTTTGCCAAAGCCTTTGAATTAGTGATTGCTAACTCGTGTTTACTGAAGAGGGAAAATTATTTGATTACCTTTCATAGTATGGTAGCTAAGACCCAGATAGACTACCTACTTCTCCTAAAGGGCGATAGAAGCTTATGTAAGAATTGTAAGGTTATCCCGAGTGAGAATGTTTCCAGTCAACATAGACTTTTAGTGATGGATGTGGAGATCAAGAGAGATAAGAAGAAGAAGGTTATGTATGCGCAACTTAGGATTCGATAGGGAGGCCTTACTCCTGCCCTTTCTCGCGAGATGGAAGATAAGTTGAGAAACTTAGAGGCATGGAGTAGTGAAGGTAATGTGAACAGTATGTGGGACACGACTGCTGGTTACATAAGAAAGGTAGCTACCGAGGTAC
>JAABOM020000103.1:5039308-5053176 GCA_011800125.2 Solanum clarkiae
TCAAATATTATATAAAGTAAAGTAAATTAAAAAATAGTAATTAATAATAATTATAATAATAGTAAAGGTAATTTAAAAATTGATAAACTAATTAGCGAATATATTTTGAAAAATCAATAATATTAAAAAGATACGAAGTTATTTGGATTAAATTGAAAATAAATCCTTTTATTTTTAAAAATTTAAAAATACCTATAATCAAATAACAATCCAAAAGAAGTTATAGGTTGGTCAAAGTTGGATGTCAACAGGTAGAGTAATGAAAAAGAAAATAAAGAGGGGGATTAATAAGGGTCGTAGGATCATGAGCATGATGAACGATGGTGATGAAAAGGACTGAAAGTGCACTCCTTTTATTTATTAGTTAAAACTATCGATCTCTGAAAATCGATATTCTATTTTAAAAAAATTAATATAGCGACCTCAAGCTGTCGATATTAAACTATTTAGATTTAAAGGAATTAAAGTGCACTCGGTATATTGATTAGATTAAAATTACCGATTTCTAGAAGCCGATATTCTATTTTAAAAAAAGTTAATATATTGACCTTAAAATATTGGTATTAAACTTCTGTGACGAAAAAAATAAAAAATACACTCCTTTTATTTATTAGATTAAAATTACCGAGTTCTGGAAGTCGATATTCTATTTTAAAAAGAATATCGACCACTGGAGATTGATTTTAATAAAAATAATTAAATAAAATAAAATGTTAATTAAATTAATTGGAAAATATTATTGTAATTTTTTTTTATGAAACTGAAATAAAATAAAATATTATTATTTATTTATTCAATTCAATACCAAACAAATGAAGTGGATTTTGATTGTATTTACTTTTTTCGTTAGACCTCCAGAAGACGATATATTATTTGTAGGTTGGTAGTTTTGGAGAAAATTAATATGGGGAGGAAAAGTTGATTTTAGACCTCTGGAAGATGGTACAAATGAAGTGCACATCTATTACTTTTTATATGGTATTTGGTTGCATTTTTTATAATCCTACATAATTAATACTTACATAACTTATGAAGGAATCTACATATATAATTTATGTGGGATAGAAGGTGGAATATGTTATGTGAATATTAATTATACGTGCACTCAAATAACAAACCCAAATTTTGAGGGCATAGATAAAAATTGAAGCTAAATTAAAGTGTACATTTACGTATTATGCCAAGATTAAAACATAGACAAATAATTTAGAAAATACAGCTAATTATATTGTAATATAGTATATTGACAAATGATTGTAGGACAAATATTCAGAATATTAATTACTTTGGAGTTATGAAAATATGACTATTAAAGACTTCCTAATACGGAAAAAGAAAACTATTAGGCGTAATAGAAAAATTACTTTGGATTTATGGAAATATGTCCATTAAAGAGTTCCAAATACGAGAAAAAGGAAACTATTAGGCGTAAAAGAAAAGCTATAAAAGACACTAGTAGTTACTTCCGCTTCATTTATCTATGGTTATGGGATAAGTCCAAACTTAATATATGAATAACTTTGATTATTCATGTATTAATTCTGTATGATGTTTAATTTGTTAATAAGATAAAAGTTATTCATCTATTACTTTTTATATTGTGTTTGGTTGCATTTTGTAATCCTGCAATATTAATACTTACATATCTTATGAAGGAATTATTATATCAAAAAATGACCTTTTTAAAAGAAAAATCAAAAAATCTGTTTAAGACTTAATTAAATAAAGTGAAAATCAATTTTTTAAATTTTTTGGAAAGAAAAACAGAGTCGCCACCTAATTTTAAGGATAATTAGGAAACCAATAAACATTTAAAAAGACCTAACAGAAAAATCTTTTTAAAATCCAAAGAAAGGTTCGTGGTTCATATTTCCACTTCAAGAAGATTTTACGCACTTAAAATGGCCGCTAAATATGATTATCCGGTGATTAAAAAATTTGACTAACTTTTAAAAATTTGACTCGACTTGAAAAAACCTGACTAGTTTACAAATTAACTAGTTTTGAAAAGATTTGACTAGACTTGATTAAATTGAAAGCAATTGACTAGACTTGAAGGAAATTGATTATGTTTGAAAATTGACTAAAGTGTAAAATCACATTTTTTATTTTTTTATATTGATCTTATTATTTTTTTTAATTATTTTTTAATGCAAAGACTTTTTCAAAATAAAATAAAAATAACATAAATAGTTTTGACATGTTGGGGAATTTAATTAGATTGAAATCAATAACAAACAAAATATTAGCATCTAAACAAATACAAATATGTAAACCAAAATAAAAGAAGAGAGTTGAAGTAATTTTGGGCCTTTATCCCATTTAAATCTTTGTTGCAATTTTAGGGTCTTTTCCTTATGCTATTGTATATACACATGTATATTTGTGTATATAGTGTGATTCTTGCCTCTCGGGATCTGTATAGCAGCGTTTTTCCTCTGGGAACAAGGCTGACTCGAAGTAGAGGAAGTTTGGGGAAGTTTCAGAAATCAAGAATCAATCTTGAAATCAGTTGAGTTTGCCCGTTTTTCTAAGATTCTATCGCCGCCTGTATTAGGTTTTTTTGAATTCGTTCGTCGCCCCCACTAGCGAAGAAGAAAAGGGGATTAAATAGGGGACGGATTAGGGTTCGAAGATGGGGAAATTGAATTCAAAATTTGAAAAAATAGGTAGGGTCGATTCCTCAATCTCGAGGGAAAGGGATGGGGAGCGTGTTGTGAGCTTTGACAGAGAAATCGGCGCATGCATGGGGTTGTTGGGGAACATTGGGGATTTGTCGGTCTGTCTGGTTTTGGGATTGACAAAGAAGAAGGGGAAAGGGAAAGGGGCGTGCAGGAAGAAGAAGAAGGAGAAGAAAAATGGAAATTGGGGGCGCGTGGCCCCCATGCGCTGATATATATAATTTTTTTTAAAATAAAATCTAGTTATTTGGAATTGTTAAAAATTAAAAATTCAATGACTGATTTATGATGTGGAGGGTAAAAATTGGGTGTCAATAGCTGTCCCTTTCTTTGGTTATGATCGATGAAAGAGATCATGGACAAAGAAACTTGACTAACCCAATCTTTGCCTGACCACATTTCATCTTCTAAAAAGCTGACTTTGAGGAATTATGGCCGGACCCTAGCTTTGGGTTTCCTACATATCTCAGGTTGTATGAGAATTCAGGCCACTTGTAGTTCAAAATACTTGACTTAACACACGATTCTGAAAGAATTCGAAAGCTATCCCAATATCAAATTATGGAGAAATTAGAATGCTTGGGAATGAGATTTTAAGAGCGAATTGTTCGAATACAACCGAGTTTTCAAAGTTGAGCCCGCCTACATATCCTTGGACATAGGAATCAGGCTACTTGTAGTTCGACTCTATCGTTTGAAGAGGAAATCCCTTATTCGGAAATGACCTCTGGTTCAGGAAGAGTGACAAACAAATTGAATTATGAAAAAGAGGCTTGTAACTCTTAACCATAAATGGGGAGCTCTTCACATTCATAATTGAGAACTTACATGGACATAATTTTCAAAAGTCTTGATACATTGTCACTTGGATTGGAAGATTACCTCCGGTGAGAGTTGAGAGTACCCAAAGGCGAAACTGAAAATAAACTAAATGACTCACAGAAATTTCCACATTCTTTCTGAAGGGGTGTGATTATATGGTGGTGATAATCGCTTCCTAGCTCATGTCCGAAGGGTTTGACGCCCTTCTTCAGACTATGTCCCAGTTCGCTGCTAAGAAAAAGTTCCACGTTGTGATGCATCCTACTTAACGACGTCCACTCCTGTGGTTGCTTTGAGAATTTCATCCTTTTGGATGCTCTCGATATGACTAAAATAAAGTGTTAGTAAAATCATAATTTTGAGCTAGAGATAACATCTTTTACCATGTTCGATATTCATTCTCCTCTTCGACATGATAGATATTGAATCAATATGAGGCAACCATTATATGGTCCTTTCGGCAACTTAAAAAAATAAAATAGCATTGATGATCAAGCTATGACTATCTCGGCAGTTTGGAGATAAATGGCCACATTGGTGTGATAGGTAATGAATCAATAAAATAACCTTGATGATCATGCAGTGGCTATCTCGACAATTAGAGATAAAATATCCACGTTGACATAATAGATAATGAATCAATAAATAGTCTTGATAATCATGTGGTGGCTATCTCGGCAGTTGGAGATAAAACGTCCTCGTTGGCATAATAGATAATGAACCAATAAAATAGCCTTGATATTCATGCGGTGGCTATCTAGGCAGTTGGAGATAGAATATCCACGTTGGCATGATAGATAATGAATCAATAAATAGCCTTGTGGGTGATTCACGATAACATAAACTTTCAATGATTCTTCTGCGAGGGATATGTGATAATCCCTGTTGGCAGTTGAAAATAAAATGGGCTTGTAGGTGATAAAATAAACTTTCAATGATTCTCCTGCGAGGGATATGTAGGGGTCCCTGTTGGCAGTTGAAAATAAAATGGCCTTGTACGCGATTCATGATAAAATAAACTTCCAATGATTCTCCTGTGAGGGATATGTAATGGTCCCTATTGGCAGTTGAAAATAAAATGGTCTTGTAGGCGATTCATGATAAAATAAACTTTCGATGATTCTCCTACAAGGGATATGTAATGGTCCTTGTTGGCAGTTAAATAAAATGGCTTTGTAGGCAATTCATGATAAAATAAATTTTCGATGATTCTCTTGCAAGGGATATGTAATGGTCCCTATTGGCAGTTGAAAATAAAATAGCCTTGTAGACGATTCATGATAAAATAAACTTTCGATGATTCTCCTGCGAGGGTTATGTGATGGTCCCTGTTGGCAGTTGACAATAAAATGACCTTATAGGCGATTCATGGTATAAAACTCTCAATGATTCTCCTGCGCAGGATATGTAATGGTCCCTGTTGGCAGTTGAAAATAAGACTCTCAATGATTCTCCTGCGAGGGATATGTAATGGTCTCTGTTGGCAGTTGAAAATTGAACTCTCAATGATTCTCCTGCGAGGGATATGTAATGGTCCCTGTTGGCAGTTAAAAATAAAATTCTCAATAATTCTCCTGCGAGGGATATGTAATGGTCCTTGTTGGTAGTTGAAAATAAAATTCTCAATGATTCTCCTGCGAAGGATATGTAATGGTCCCTGTTGGCAGTTGAAAATAAAACTCTCAATGATTCTCCTGCGAGGGATATGTAATGGTCCCTCTTGGTAGTTAAAAATAAAATGGCCTTGTAGGCGATTCATAAATGAATCTTTCAATAACTCTCCGTGATGCATAACTCTCCACAATGCATGATAAATGACTCTCTGTGATGCATGATAAATGAATAATTTATGCATGATAAAATGACTTATGTGATGATAGCATGATAAATGTATGATAGAGTAATGATAAAATGTCTTATGCATGTATGATAAAATCTCTTATGATAAATGATTTACGCATGATAAAATGCCTTATGCATGATAGAATGATTTATGTATGATAGAATGTCTTATGCATGATAGAATGATTTATGCATGATGAAATGGCTTGTTATCGGGGATTTTGATGAGACGACAATTGTTCATGCCTTGATTGTCCTCTTGTAGGCAAGATCTGCAAAATTTCTCTACATCCACAAAAAATTTTTTAGTTTTAAAATGAATTGACCTTTGATAAATTGCTGATAACTTGAGCGAGACGGCACTATTTATGCCTCATATGTTCTCCAGTAGATAAAACCTGTAAAAATTTCCCTGCATCCACAGAAAAATTCTTAGTTTTAAAATGAATTGATCTTTGAAAGATCGTTGGCAAGTTGAGCGCCTCAGCTGTTCTCTTGGAGATAAGACTTGCGAAAATTTTTCTGCATCAATAGAAAATTTCTTAGTTTCAAAATAAATTAATCTTTGACAAGTTGTTGGTGACCTGAGCGAGAGGAACTATTTATATCTCACTGTTCTTCTGGAGATAAGACCTGCGAACATTTTCCTGCATTCACAGAAAATTTGTTAGTTTAAAAGGAATTGATCTTTGATCAATTGCCAGTGACCTGGGCGAGACGAAACTATTTGCGCCTCACTGTTCTTTTGGAGATAAGACCTGCGAACATTCCTGCATCCAAAGAAAAGTTCTTATTTTCAAAATAAATTAATCTGTGTTGATTCTTTGGGATTTGAGTGAGACGGAACTATTTGCGTCTCGGATATTGTCCTGCAGATAAGACCTGCAAAAATTTTTCTGCATCCACAGAAAATTTCTGAATTTGAAAATGAATTGATCTTTGATAAATGGTTGGTGACTGGCGCGCATCAGTCATTCTCTTGTAGAAAAGACATGTGAAAATTTCCCTGCATCTATAGAAAATTTCTTAGTTTCAAAATGAATTGATCTGTGTTGATTCTTCGATTGTCTACTTCTTGCCTTGTCCTTGATGTATTGTTTCAATCTCCGACCTCTTGGTAGACAGAAGGCAAAAAAATATGGCTTTCAAATTTGTAATGATGCTCAGCGAAATTTTGAGCTCTACCTCAAAATTTCTGTCTCAGTTTAGATGTCGTCAAGGATTGACAGCTTATCAGAAGCACCTTGAGAATTTTTGAGATCTTTCTCAAAAATTCTGTCCCAATTGAAGTTTTACTATACTCTGAACTTTGATTTGTCGAAGATGGACATCTTTGTTCAGAATTTTTGAATTCATTTCAAAAATTCTGTCCCAGTTTCCTTTCTGGGAGTATGACCAAGCCGTTATGGCGCCTACGTATCCCGTTGAGTCAGAAATCAGGTCAAACGTAGTTTCCCCTCGAGGGTAGAGAAAAATACAAATTTTGAATAAGAAAATAACAGAGGTCGACATAGGCCGCCTACGTATCTCATTCTTGAGAATTCAGGTCAAACGTAGGTCCAAACAGTGAAAGGGAATAAACAGAGGGATAGAGGCATGACCGAGGCCGACATAGGCCGCCTACGTATCTCATTCTTGAGAATTCAGGTCAAATGTAGTTCATTACAAAGGAATATAATCGGATAACAAACATAGGAATTATTACAAGCAAACGATGCGATTACAGAAAAAGAAAACTCTAAATCTCTAAATGTAGCATCTCTTGACAAGATATGAGTTGATCGTCAAATTGTAGTGGATGCCACACTTAAACTTACACTGTCATCTGGCACTATTTTGTGCACCAATCTTCTTCTCTCCCTAGCAACCAGTAACGTTCCCCCATTGATCAGGTAAAGGATTTTTGTTGACATTGGGAGCAGCAGTCCGAAGAGCAACTATGTCACGATCAATTAAATCCTGAATTTTGTGCTTCAGATTTAATCAATCTTCAGTATCATGCCCGACACTGTTAGAGTGGTAAGCACAAATCTGATCACCCTTGAAGAAACGAGAATTAGGGTCCATGACTCTTGGAGGAACTGACTGATCAATCCTGCAGCTGACAACTTTTCAAATAGTTTTGTTCTGCTTTTGGCGAGTAGAGTGAACACCTTATGGGATTTTGGGTTAGGAGGTTTATTATTATTTTGCGGGGGTGGAGGTACTTGATGATAGTTGGGATGGTTTTGATGAGGGAGTGCAGGGATCTGGACTCTTGGGTATGGTGGTGTTTGGTGATTCTGATAAGTTGGGTGTATATGGGAACAACTTAGCAATGAAGAGTGGTAGTTTGGGATGGTGTTTGGATATTGTGGGGAGTGATAATAGGGAGGAGGATTTTGGCAATTCGTAAGTGAAGGGTGATATCCTGGCTGAGCATGAAAGGTGGGGGTAAGTTGAAGATGGATTTGAGGAGCGGACTTTCTGGGGTAGTTACCAGGGGTTTTCCTTTTGTTCTGTATGCCTGAGACGGCCGACACATCTTTTTTCCTTTTCTTTAATATTTCGAATGTTCCAACTGAAGTTGATATATGGGTGATCTTACCCGTTTTGAGCCCGTCTTCGATGTTCTCACAGATCTTAACTATATCTGTAAATTTAGCTCCAACAAGCAGCATCATTCTTTCATAGAATTCTAGTTCCTAGGAGCGCACGAACACTTCAATAATTTTCTTTTCTGACATGGGAGGGCGCACGCTGGCGGTATTCTTCCTACTTGTAGGCATATTCTCGATAAGTCTCAGTTGACTTCTGCCTAATCCTCTCCAATGAGTAACGATCTGGCACAATTTCAACATTATAGGCAAAAGTTTCGACAAAGTCTTTGGCCATAGCACTCCAACTGTCCCACCGGTTCGTTTCTTGAGAGGTAAACCATTCTAGGGCCTCCCCGCTTAGACTTCGCCTGAAAAGCTGCATCAATAACACTTCATTTTTTCTGACACCCACAAGTTGATTACAATATGATCTCAGATAGGCCATGGGATTCCCGCTTCCATTGAAAGTGTTGAATTTCGATATTTTGAACCCTTCTGGCAGGTTCAAATCTGGATGAATGCATAAATTCTTGTAATCCAGACCCACAACGTCAGATGCATAGTGAAATTACTTCATAGATTTGACAATTTCTTTCTTTACATCCAATTTGGCCATCTCTTCTTTGGCCTTCCATTCTTTCTCCTTCTCCTCATAATAGTCAATATCGGAGTAAGTGGTGTGAGGATTTTGTGAATTTGTAAGAATTGGGATATGAAAGGGGAGTTTAAGAGGCAAAATTTGTGCAGTAGGTAGATCGTATTGGCCTAGGAGTTGGATTTCAGGCTGAATTTTCTGGGGTAGGTAGTACGGGCCATTTGAGAGGAGCTGTCGGCTTGGGTAGTATTTGGGTTCTGGAAAGGAGGTGGTGCTTGCGGATAAATATTAGAAGGTCCTGCGTCATTAATGATGGGAAAAGCTTGACCGGGGGTGTTTGGTGGATTTGTTGAGATGGGGATATGCTGATGAGGAGAAGGAAAATGAAAGGGAGGGCCTCCCGTCTCATGGAACGGAAAGATTAGCAGTGATGGCCAAATTTGCCAACTCCTGAGTCCTTTTCATCTCCATTTTTATGTTTACGATATGCTGCATTAACTGTTGAATCAACTGGTTCTATTGTGTGGTAGCAGGGTCCGTCATGGTGATCTCGGTCAGGTTTGCATCCTCATTATGGTCTTTCATTTTTCCTTTTTGCTGGTTTTTGTCAGGGGAGAGATCTTTATGGGCTTTGGATCTTGTGAAGTAAGGATGATCAGCCAGTTTATTAACACAGATCAATTCTAGTTACCTTTCGAATGAAAATAACTCAAAAGCAAACAAGTTAGTTTCTTCAAATTAGTAGGTAATATAAGGTAATACACCTTTCAATAAACACCAATTGTTGCTTTATTCGAGGGTAAACTAGCCCACATATACACGAAATATAATAAATAGGCAGGACTTTACCTATCTGATTTTAGAAATGGTGAATCAGGAAGATAGATTTATGCCAAGTCATGTCTTCTTGTATTTGATAATGTAGACTGGGGAAAGATAAGCTTCTAGAGAGATAGGAAAAATGAGCTTCTGAATACGCTTTTGGAGAGATAGGGAAAAATAAGCTTCTGGAGAGATAGAAAAAATATGCTTCTGGAAAGCTAGGAAAAATACGCTTCCGGAAAGCTGGGAGTCGGGCCTAAGAGGTTGCCTACATATCTCACGAAGGAGAAATCAGACCTTACGTAATTCGGGAAAAGCTTGAATCTTTCTTGAATTGAAAATAAAAAATTTGCCTTGGTCAAATGAAAGAGCAACAATTTAGAACTTTGAGAATGGGTTCGATTCTTGTTGAGAAACTTGAGACTCACAGAGTATTTGGACTTTTTTGATAATGACTTGATTTATATGCTTAAGAGTTTCTAAAAATTTCGAAAAGAAGTGGACTATCAGACTTCAAACAAAGCAACATAAACACACAAACAGTTATATCACATAAACAGATATTGCGTGCCCTAAATAAATATGTGACCCTTTTGTGCCAAGGGTGGGCCTAACGATTTGAAGGATGTATACACAGTTAAAACATTCCATTGCCCCAAAAAATATTTATACAAGTCTTTATGAATAAACTTAATGGGGATACATAATATGGGAAAGGGATACAAAATAATCAGTCCCACGCAGGGGTATAGACCTAAGCTAAATCTTCGTGGAAGATTTCTTCTTCTTGGACTTATTGGCGTCTCTGAATGTATTTGGACGTAATACCCTGTAAACAACCTTCATGTTATTAAAATGAAACTCCCAACCCCGAGGGACAAAGGTTCGTCAAACGACATATATATCTTTCAAATATAAACACATAAGCATGATCGTCCATTTGGGTCGAGGGCCACTTTGGACTCAAGGTGGTCTTTCTAATGGGCCCAACATGCCTTACGTGTTGGGTCGTCCTAGCCCAATGCTTAGATCATAGGGATTTGACTTCGCTCTACCCTAGGTGTCTAAGAGTGGGTTTGAATTGGACCGGGTACCTAGGCGAACAACCTGAGATGGAAGTTCATGACAACCATTGCACGAATACAGTAAATTGTTACTTATTCCGAAAGGGTTATGTATTTTGAAAATTCGGCTGTGGGCTCGCAAAACCATCCTTCCAAATACACAAGATAAGATAAGAAGTGTCATGAAATGCAAATGATAGTTTTATATCAAATCTAAATAGATAAAGCAAATAAGAAAATATAGTTGAACAAATCAAATAGTTAATCAAACAATCTAATCTAATGGTCAGAACCTAATTAAAATTCTCAGCAGAGTCGTCATTTCTGTTATACCAAAAAATAACCTTTTTGAAAGAAAAATCAAAAAATCTATTTAAGACTCAATTAAATTAAGTGAAAACCATTTTTTTTAAATTTTTTGGAAAGAAAAAACAGAGTCGCCACCTAATATTAAGGATAATTAGGAAACCAATAAACATTTAAAAAGACCTAACAGAAAAATCTTTTTAAAATCCAAAGAAAAGGTTCGGGTTCATATTTTCACTTCAAAAAGGTTTTACGCACTTAAAATGGCCGCTAAACGCGGTTATCCGGCGATTAGAAAGTTTGACGAACTTTTAAAAATTTGACTTGACTTGAAAATAACTGACTAATTTACAAATTAACTAGTTTTGAAAAGATTTGACTGGACTTGACTAAATTAAAAACAATTGACTAGACTTCAAGGAAATTGATTATGTTTGAAAATTGACTAAAGTGTAAAATCATATTTTTTATTTTTTTTCTTTTGATGTTATTATTTTTTATTATTTTTTTATTATTCTTTTAATGCGAGCACTTTTTCAAAATAAAATGAAAATAACATAAATAGTTTTGGCATGTTGGGAAATTTAATTAGATTGAAACCAATAACAAACAAAATGTTAGCATCCAAACAAATACAAATATGTAAACCAAAATAAAAGAAGAGAGTTGAAGTGATTTTGGGCTTTTATCCCATTTAAATCTTTGTTGCAACTTTAGGGTCTTTTCCTTATGCTATTGTATATACACATGTATATTTGTGTATATAGTGCGATTCTTGCCTCTCGGGATTTGTATAGCAGCGTTTTTCCTCTGGGAACAAGACTGACTCGAAGTAGAGGAAGTTTGGGGAAGTTTCAGAAATCAAGAATCAATCTTGATATCAGTTGAGTTTGCCCATATTTCTAAGATTCTCTCGCTGCCTGTACTAGGTTTTTTTTGAATTCGTTCGTCGCCCCCACTAACGAAAAAGAAGAGGGGATTAAATAGGGGACGGATTAGGGTTCGAAGATGGGAAAATTGAATTCAAAATTTGAAAACATAGGTAGGGTCGATTCCTCAATCTCGAGGGAAAGGGATGGGGAGCGTGTTGTGAGCTTTGGCAGAGAAATCGGCGCATGCGTGGAGTTGTCGGGGAACATTGGGGATTTGTCGGTCTGTCTGGTTTTGGGATTGACGAAGAAGAAGGGGAAAGGGAAAGGGGCGTGCAGGAAGAAGAAGAAGAAGGAGAAGAAAAATGGAAATTGGGGGCGCGTGGCCCCCATGCACTGATATATATAATTTTTTTTAAAAAAAAATCTTGTTATTTGGAATTATTAAAAATTAAAAATTCGATGACTGATTTATGATGTGGAGGGTAAAAATTGGGTGTCAGCAGGAATCTACATACATAATTTATGCGGGATAGAAGATGGAATGAGTTATGTGAATGTTAATTATACTTGCATTCAAATAACACACCCAAGTTTTGAGGGCATAGATAAAAATTGAAGCTAAATTAAAGTGCACATTTATGTATTATGCCAAGATTAAAACATAGACAAATAATTTACAAAATATAGCTAACTATAGTATATTGACAAATAATTTACAAAATATAGTTTTAATATAGTATAGTGACAAATAATTTAGGACAAATATTCAGAATATTAATTACTTTGGAGTTATGGAAACATGACCATTAAAGACTTCCTAATACGGAAAAAGGAAACGATTAGGCGTAATAGAAAAATTACTTTGGATTTATGGAAATATGACCGTTAAAAGACTTCCTAATTCGGGAAAAAAGGAAACTATTAGGCGTAATAGAAAAGCTATAAAAGACACTAGTAGTAATTTCCGCTTTATTTATCTATGGTTATGGGATAAGTCCAAACTTAATATATGAATAACTTTGGTTATTCATGTATTAATTTTATACCATGTTTAATTTGTTAATAAGATAAAAGTTATTCATCTGTTACTTTTTATGTGGTGTTTGGTTGCATTTTTTGTAATCCTACATAATTAATACTTACATAACTTATAAAGGAATCTACATATATAATTTATGCGGGATAGAAGATGAAATAAGTTATGTGAATATTAATTATGCGTGCACTCAAATAACACACCCAAATTCTGAGAGCATAGATAAAAACTAAAGCTAAATTAAAGTGCACATTTATGTATTATGCCAAGATTAAAATATAGACAAATAATTTACAAAATATAGCTAACTATAGTATATTGACAAATAATTTTAGGACAAATATTCAGAATATTAATTACTTTGGAGTTATGGAAACATGACCGTTAAAGACTTCCTAATACGGAAAAAGGAAACGATTAGGCGTAATGGAAAAATTATTTTGGATTTATGGAAATATGACCGTCAGGGATCGTTTGGTTTGAATATAAATTATGATGGGATAAATTATGTTAGGACTAGTAATGATGGATAAGTTATGTTGAAGTTATTTTTTATTGAGTGTTTGGTATGTTGGATAAGTTTTAAAAATATTATGCTTGTTTACAAAAATATGTTTTACTTTATTAATTTTTAATGTGCTTTCTTTGCTAACTTTAGTTATTCAATATTCATTTTTAAAATAATTCTCTTACCTTATTTAGCTTAAATATTTTTAGGTGTGCATTTTCATAATAATATCGTATGCATTTGAAATAAAACTTTTTTAAAAAATTAATTTACAAATTAAACTTGCATTTTTAAGTTTGTTAAATTAAAAAAAAAAGATTTATGAAAAATCAAAATATAAAAAATATAATAATTAGTCAATAAAAATTATACTATATAGTGTAATTTTTTAATAGAAAAATATGAAGAAGTATTATAAAAATAAAGTGTCACGACCCAACCCAGGGGCCGTGACTAGTGCCGATTGAGCACCCAAACAATATCAAACCAAATTCCCAGTCACATTAGTTAAGGATTCTACCGAAATTTCGGCAGAGTTTCCTCTGTTTTACTAACTATCTAAACCTGCAAACAGGAAACCCAGCATGCCACAAACATTCATACATATATATATACATATGCAGGCCGACAAGGCCACCGCTGCGGTAGAACCACCCAACAGCCATATCATACATACATGCTCACATCGCACGGAACATCCCATACCCACATGTGTCCACAGATCTCTATCAATACAAACGG
>JAABOM020000103.1:5053276-5073120 GCA_011800125.2 Solanum clarkiae
AAAACCGTGCGCTGGTGCATGGGCGTATGGGCGACCCATGGCTGGCAAAGCGGACAATATATGCACGTGTGGGGGCCAGGCTGTTACATAATGATTAAGGATTGTTAATATTATTTGAGGTTGTCTACTTTTGCTGGCAATATATATATTTTTAATTTATATTTTGATAATCTTTAATAAAAGTTTAGATTTCACTACCACATAGCAAATAAGGTGGATTACATTGACAATGCATTAGACATGTTGCATAAGCATATGATTGAGTTATATGATATTAATTAGGGGTGACAAAATTAAACTCAAATCGTTCAACGCGTCTAATTGGTTGAAGTTTGGGCAAGTTATTAATCAGCTTATTTATTAGTTCAACTCATCTAAACTCATCTAATTTCAACTCATTTAAAATTGAGTTGATATGCAACCCAAATTGACTCGAGAGAAATCTTGTCAAAATATTTTTAAAACACTTTTTTTTTAATTTGATATGTTTTATATAGTGAGAATAAACAAAAATATAATTTAATTGAGTACTAAAATATTAAAAAAGAACAAATAAAATAAATAAACTTAGTAAAAGTTAAATCAAATTGGGTCTTGACCTGCTCTATAACCTATTACTCAACCCGTCTTGATCCAAACAAATCTGAATTGGATTGAATCTTGACCCTTATAATCCGCTCAAGTTTAACCCAATTCACTCAATTGTCACCCCTAATGTTATTTATAACATTTCAATCAATGTGACTTTGCACTCAAAACCTAGAATCTCTCCTTTCTCTTAGGCGACCATGATTTAGAATAACCATGACTGCCACCGTCTCTCCCTAGCCATTGGCTGTGGGAGAGCCTCTCCAAAACCCTACAAACAACAGGAAACAAATTCTGAGTAAATTTCTTACATAGTCACTCATGTTTGAAAATTTATTCTATGGTATGATTTGTTTTTTCTTTTTTGAATCTAAGATTATTCAACTATCTCTGTTTTTTTAAAATATAATTTTTCTCTCCTAATTGAATTTCATGTCACATCATTTGATTTTTTTAATAATACAATAAAAGCTTGTTTAATATCTTTATAAGCAACTTCTTTTACGTATTCAATTGAAGCATTTACCTCCATTCTTGAGTTTTATAAAAAATAAAGTGTCCCTAGCCATCAATGAGGTGTTACTTTAAAAGGGCTAGAATTCTAACCTCGTGCCAAGATCTACCTTTAAGGAATAGTCTAAGATTTTAAATTAAAAATAACTAATATTTATTATTTATTTATCAATATTTTTAAAAATTAGTTATAAAAAATTTATAAGTAAATAAAATTCACATATTAAGTAGTCACGGACTAATATACTAGTAAGATTATAAAAATGATAATTTCGTACCGAAATTGAACTACAGGTTCCATCTAAAAGAGTTCTAATGCGTAATATTTATTTAAAAGAGTAATATGTTTATTTTTTTTTTTCAACCATATCAATTTTCGCTAATTTGAATACAAAGATAAACTTTTTAAACTATCACTTGGATCGTATTTTTTGGATTTGATACTTCGAGACGTCGATAACATATTTTTTTCTATCTAAGATTATGAGAGACATTCGAAATGACCTCAAGTTTTATGATTTGACTAGTAGGCACATCGACACCCTTTTACATTATGACTACTAGTATTTCTCCAGTATCATTGACGAAGATGATAATTATGATAAGTCTTGATATGGACTCAAATAGTGCATATAGGCTTTTCGAGCCCCGATGGGACTTCATGCTGAGGAGACATTATACCAGCTGAAGGGCAATATGGGTCCTACCTTGCTAGCTGGATTGGGGTAAATCATATGATGCTCGTGATTATACACGACAGAGAGATATCATACATTGTATTTGTCGCGCCCCATTTTTTCTCTCGAAAAGATGAAAACCTAGAGACGTCGTGACAAGGACTCTTTTGGGATTTTAAAAGTTTGAAGAGTCGCCACCTAATGAATTAAGGTGCATTAGGACACCATTCTAACCTAAGTCTAAGGCAAAACGTCAAGTCACCAGAGAATGGGTAAGGGTTCAAGTTACCTTGAGAGGAAGGTGTTAGGCAACCCTTGAGGTCCGCCAAAGGTAGGTCCCGACCATGTCTCTTATTTATGTAGAGGTTAAACAATTAAAGTCTCTTATTTTAACAAATCTTATAGTAATTAGATCCAAATGATCAAATAAGTATAAACAGAAAATAAACAATTAAAGATCTAACTACCCCAAACATTTAAAGAAGCACAATAAGAAAGAGAAACTCTAAACTAAGCGAGATTTTTCCCACTCGAATCAATCTACTTGGCTTTTATTTCGGAAGACAAAAATGCCATTTAGCTCGCGTGGCTTTATTAAGCCTAAGGATAAAAAATCAAGGTTTTGTCCTATTAAAGCTCTAAGTTTGAAGTCATCACTTTCGAGAGTCCTATTTACCCCTACCCCTCCTAGGTTGATTTTTTAACCTTAAAGGCGCACTAAAGAAAATGAAAAATTCTAACGAGTCCTAAAATGTCTAACGTCTCTTCCTATGATCCAAGAGACATTGGACTTCTATTTTGATAAATTCTAGACTAGAAAAAAATTTAGGTTTCCTATTAAACTCGCGTCATAGCAAAACATAACGGACAAGCAAATTAGTACATAAGTTTTCACATATGCCTCTTAAACAAATAACACAACAAAAAGTGTAAATGTTCTTAGAAAAAAATGAAATGTATGCATCACAAAGAAAAACATTTTACGACTTCAGTAAAGACTTGAATTCCTTTAAAAACACTACCATATTCAGTTCTTTTAAACTATATGTCATGTTAAAAATGAGAAAATCCTATAGGCTTAATTTCTAATAATATAATTTACTAATCTATAAGCGTGAAAACTAATAACATATTAAAAACACTTATGACGGTGCAAAATTATTTTTACTTAAGAGAAATTTATAAACAAGTATTATAAAATCATGTAATATGTGCGAATTATTTAAACTTGTGACCATAAATTTAAAATCATGAGATAAATTTATTATTTCATATTTTATTCTTTAATAAAGTTATTAAAATCTCATAAAATCCTATATGTATGAAATAATTATAAGACTTTTCCTAATATTAAAATACCCACAGATACGAAATTTTGCATTGTATTAAACTTATTCACATATGAAGGTTAACTTAAAAACACTAGAAAAAAGATTTTCAATGGTTTTTTTTAAAAAAAAATATTTACACATTAGAAAAGAACCACATTAAACGTTACACTATTAACTTTATGCCAATTTTAGTTTGTAGAAAATAGTTATGTTAAAAAGTTAATCTGAAGAGGATTAAAACATGATTGATGCATTAGTTTCTATAAGCACATTTTATCACACATTCACATAAAAAGAAGAAAAAAAATGAAAAAGAACAAGTAGCACGTAGATCCCTTTACCTTACATTCCCTAATTTTATTATTATTGCATTATTACAACAATTATTACAAACCAAAAATAATGCTAGAGGTGAATAATACAAGAAGAATATATAAATAAATAAATGTGAAGCCGCACCTATTCTCAATCCGAGTCCCATCCCAGGCGAACTCTTCAATAACTTCAAATGGACTAAATATCCTGCTAAAACAAATACTAAAAGAAACATGATATTTACGAATAAACAAAAAAGAAAATGTATAACGAGATTGAAGACTAACGAGAATACTTTCCACAAAATGTCAACATTCATTCCTTGACACATCAAGTTCACAAGAATCTCATGGTTTCCGAGCAATGCTTGTGTCAAGGATGATTTTGGATCGGAGTAAACCAGCATTCGAGAGACAGAATTCAAAAAATAGATCAGTATTGAGCAAGGAAAAGAAAAAAATAATATAATACGATATTTTAGAGATGTAATTGTCTGAAGTTCTTTGGTTTTCGTATGGAGAGTGTGTATTTTCCCCGTGTGAGAGTAAAGAGTATTCTGTATCAAGTTTGATATTCTCTTTTTTTTCGTATGAAGTTGTGTGTGTAAAGTGTTCTCTGTAATTGTCTAGAACCATATGTATATCTCTGAATGCCCTTTTTATATAGGGATCAAGAGAATTAATCAACAAGGAAAGCAAATATTTTCTCAATCAGCAGCATACTCAAAGGATTGATATCATTACCGTAAACATGCAGATAAATGACAAACCAAATCACCATTTACCAAAAATAAAATAAAGAGATGTACCATAAATATCAGATTGCATATACAAACGTCCACCAAGATGTACCAATTAGCCGAAAAGACAAGGAGTACGAATTAAGGAGATTTTTTCACTCAAATTAATCTCAGAGTCAAATTAGCATGAGAAGGAAAGCAATAAATCATATTTGTAAATTAGTACCACCTTTATCTTAATTGGATTAGATTACTAAGCACACAATCACACAAAACATCATGGTAATCCAGTCCAACTTTTTTTTTTTGCATAAAGATCATGTCCAGAGAGAGTTAGGTTGCCAACATTATCATGTGCGATGTATATCACGAATTTAACAGTGGAGGAGAGTAATCAACTCAGAGAAATTCTGACCAAGTTATTTCTAAGAGTGTAATTTCAAATAACACACCCACATTTAAGTAAAATGAAGATCAAGTTATCCATTAAGCATGAATCATCAACCCAGACCAAATAAATGTATAAACATGCAGTAGTCTTGCCAGACATGAACTAACCGAAGATTTAGGAATATTTGATTAGTGAATCGTTCAAAGTGGAAGAGGGATCTAAATGACCATACCCGGACGGATTCTTCGACTAGATTTAGACTTTATCATTATTGTTGTTGTTGATTTGAGTTGGTCTTTCCGGAACTTCGCCGGGGATTCGTCGGAGCAGTAACGCTGGGTTGCATGGGGCCGTTTTGGTCACTGTTGTTGTCGGAGTTCGCCGGGTTTTGGGTGGTCGCTTGGTGGCTGCCTGCGGTGGTTTTGGGGGCTGGATTTGGGTTTGAACGGAGGTCGTTCGTTTGGTGGTGGAAACGGACAAGAAAGGGAGAGAAAAAGGGGCGGCAGCCATGGGGTTTTCTCGGCGTTTCGCCGGCGAGGGAGGACGGCGAGAGGAGAATTGGCGTGAGGAGATGGCTGGTCGCTGGTTTGCAGGGAGGCGAAGCAAAGGGTTTCGCGGGTGGATGAGAGGAGAAAGCAATGGGATTCACGGATGGCGGGGGTGCGCCGTTTTCCGGCGAGTACGGAGGTTGGCAGCTGGTTGGTTTTTTGAGAGAGGGAAAAATGAAAAATGAATGAAGGGTTTTGGGGTTAGGGATATTATAAAATAATTAATCTTGGCTGTTGGATTAAATTTGATCAACGGACAAGATCTATTCTTGAAAAGAGTGGGTCGGATCCAAATAAAAAATGGGTGTCTGGATCAAATTAAAGAATTGAATTGAGCATTTAAAATCAAGCCACAAATTGATTTAATTTAGATTAAAATTGAAAGAAATGGTATAAAAATTGACTAGAATTGAAATAAATTTTAAGAAAATCGACTAGAATCGAAATGAATTGGATTAAAAAGGCTATGAATTAGACAAATTAGGAAAAAATTGAATAGATTGTCATCTAACAAATTATAATATATGCACAAATGAATTATTTTATATTTTAAGAATAACAATTTTGACGTAAAGAGAATACGTAATGTATAATAAGTGTATAACAATATTTGAAAATATTAAAATATTATTTTTAAATAAGCAATTAATAAAAATAAAATGATAAAAATTAATAATAAGTAAAAATAATAAATATTGAAAGTAATAATAAAGTTAGTTATAAAAATAATGAATATTATATCAAATAATAATAATAGTAGTAATTTTTTTAAAGAGGCAAAAATAATTAATAAACCAATTCTGAAAGATTTTTTTTTTAAATTTTATTTTAAATACGTGATGATTTGAATAAAATTGAGAACAAACTCATTTATTAAAAATTTTTAAAAATACCTATTTAATCCAATGACAATCTAAAATGGGTTATAGGTCGATCAAAATTGAATGTCAACTGTATTCACATGCATCGCTATCCCTAGTATATTGTTTATTGCTTGGTTCTTTGGTAGTATGGGATGCCGAGCAAGGTTATTCTGCTTGTTGATTGTACTGTCGGTTGGTTATTATTTGCTTATATCTGCACTTGTTTGTGTTATTTTGTTATGTAGTAATTTATTCCTTTATTGCTTGAGTATGCATCCTTTTAGGGTAGGTTGGATTAATTCATAAGTTCTCAGTTGTTATTAGATCCATGGTGTTTTTGTTACTTGTTTTCTTGTTGAGTATATTTTTTAGCCTTCCCTTCATCCTAACATATGGTAGACCTGATTCTTCTAGGTACGCTTCTTCTCTTCTCCTCCTCATCTCGTATACTTGATTAGGTGTTACCCTGTTATTATTCTATTACTTGTGCTATATACTTGCCTTATTTTCATATTGTTTATGCTTGATTTATCTGTGGAGCTCAATCGACCTATGCTTGCTGAGTATATATCATTTATTTGACACTCACATTACACTCCTGCCCCTAATAAATTGTTGCTTCCCTGACACACGCAAGTGTACGTGATCAACCCAAGTAATATAGTGGCTCTTTTCAGAAATCGGATATCGAACCCAAATGACTTGCCAATTAATTATTTACTAAGTTATATTAATTCTAATTATTTATTTAAACGGTCAACAATTAACCAAGAGAAAAGATTTTCTACACAATCAATGAATGAATCAAACTAAGATTATGGTTTAGCTAATAATTATGTTTGCCACAATTTCATCAAATTATTTGATTATCTAGTTGCTGATTCACAGGGTTTAAATTACCTAAACAGGGTTACATGCCTCTGTCGGCCTACCGTTATTGACTGCCTAACTAAATCGTTGAGTAGAGATAGACACATCAATAAAAGTGCTTTAACGTTATCTTCTTGTATTATGAATCAAGCGAGGTGTAAGGGTAGTTGTCTCGGGTCTCCCTTACACGAATCAATCTAGTTTTCTAGTCGAACAAGATCCCTATACTACTGCGTTCTATTCATTCCAACATCTCTCGAATCCAAAATGAACAACTAATTTACCCCCTAGTTGGCCAGACTTTGAAATATAGATAAAAATAATCTAGGAACAACTAATATGATAAACAAATAGTTTGAATTAATAATGACTAAACAATCATCTTATTAGCTATCATAATCTTAGAACAAGAAGATTAACTCCACATAGACATGAAGAAATTACCACAAATCATTCAAAGATAAATATAAAAATAAATAATAACGGAGAAGAAAAGATGAAATCAAAGTTCTCCGGCCTCCACGACGGCTCCTATCTCTCTTTAGGTCAAACGTTATGTAAACCTAATTTTATGGAATATTTATAGGTGTAGAAAAAAATCCTCCAAAATAAAATAATTGAGTCCAAAACTAATTGAGAAACCCAAATTCGCAACAAAATTGGACAACTCGTGCGCATGATGCTGTACGCCGCATTTAACAATGGTTATTGCCACTAATTAGCTGCCACGTGGTAGCTTTAATTCAAAATGCAAATAAACTGCAGATCTTTAAGCCTTATATGTATATAATAACATATATTATATATTAACTTTAATCCATTAAGCTGCTTGCTTGATTTTTCTTCTGTAATCATTCCTTTTTAATTCGTTTGAGTTTCAAATTTGTTTATTTTCACGCCAATTTAATCCTATAAATAAAATACATAATTTAGCATAATTTATAAAATTTATGCTCAAAAAAGGATAAATAAAAGTATTAATTATGAGATAAATAATGACTAAAAATATGTATTTTTGGCTTCACATTATCACGCCACACTTAAACTTTTGCTCGTCCTCGAGCAACCATTAAAGTTCATAAAAAAATCAACTAAGACCACTACTTTGGTTGATACAAATAATTTAGGCCATTAAAAAAAAAAATTTAAAGCATCATGTACACTTCCCAATCATTATACAAGATATACACATAAATAACAAACTTTTAACCACCTAGCCTTAAGGAAGGACTCTAACTCATTAAATTTGCTTACCTATTCTCTCAAAGAAGTTAAACACATCATCTATCTATCATGAAACAAGTGCTCTCTCATGAAGAAATAGTCTCCACACACTCAATTCAAAAGATTGAATATAAATTAAGGACTTTGCATTAAAGAACAACTTTCACACTCACAAAGAATTCACATGTATACACAAAGAACCATAGACTTGCCCATTATGTATATATCCACTAATTAAGTATGCTTGAATAGAATCAAATAGAATTTTAATGTAGGCTAGGGGATGGGTAAGAACACTATAAAATACTGACTTACACTTCCGTAAGCACTTTGCACTTTTAGACCCCATCACCCATTATCTTCTTCTCTTTATTTGTTTCAACCCTTTCTTCAAAAATTATTTCACTAGCAATCTCATCTCATCAAGAACGTTTCATTTTTTATTTCAAATATTTTTTTTATTTTTTTCATGGCACATTCTTTCAAAGAGGGCTTTTTCATTATCGTGTAGCTATCATTGATCACCTTTTAACGCTTAAATATCTCTTTTCTTAAGATTTAACAATTATAGTGAGTCTATGCTACAGTGCTCAAAGAAGCAAGGTGCAAAAACTAAGGATTCAATAAAATCGGATCAAGATAAAGATATGGCTACCAACAAAAGGCTACAGGTTCAAAGGGCTAATTAGTGATATAATATCTGAAAAGGCTAAAATTTTATCAGATAAATCAAAAACAACCTATTATCATCTCCTAACAAAATAATACTTTTTATTTCGCTTAAATAACATGCCAGGCAAGTTCTAAACTAGTATGCAAAACATGGAATAACCAAATTCTCACCACACCTGGCACAAGTATCAATCAAGATAGATCAATTCCACTTCTAAGAGAGAAAAAGGGTCATAACAAATTAAAAAAAATAAAATAAGCTATAGAGTCACAACCATTAGCCTAAATGTCAAATAAGTTGCAATTTAATTAACAATCAAGCATTCATAGGAAAGTACTGCTCAAAATTAGGCCTAAATAGCAAGTACAAAGAAGTCAAAGGTCTTTCTTTTCTCTCCAAAAATTAAATAAAAGTAAAATAAAAATTTACTTCCTAAAAACATAAAAAAATAAAAGATACTCGGTTTAAAGGACCCCTTCGGAAAAGAACCGAAAAGAAAAATTAAGGGGTAGGCTAAGTGTGCTTTTACTAATGAAAAGAATATTAATAAATAAATAAACAAAAATCTTTTTGTAATTAAGTTATATTAATTCTAATTATTTATTTAAGCGGTGAACAATTAACTAAGAGAAATTTTTTTTCACACAATCAATGAATGAATCGAACTAAGATTATGGTTTAGCTAATAATCATGTTTAGCCTCAATTTCATCAAATTATTTGATTATCTAGTTGCTGATTCACAGAGTTTAAATTACCTAAACAGGGTTGCACGCTTCTGTCGGCCTACCGTTATAGACTACCTAATTACATCGTTGAGCGGAGATAGACACATCAATAAAAGTACTTTAATGTTATCTTCCTATAGTATGAACCAAATGGGGTATAAGGGTAGTTGTCACGGGTCTCCCTTAATTACACAAATCAATCTAGTTTCCTGTCGAACAAACTCCCTATACTACTGTGTTCTATTCATTTCGACATCTCTCTAATCCAGAATGAACAACTAATTTATCCCCTAGTTGGTTAGACTCTGAAGTATAGATAAAAGTAATATAGGAACAACTAATATGATAAACAAATATTTTGAATTAATACTGACTAAATAATCATCTTATTTAGCTACCATAATCTTAGAACGAGAAGATTAATTCCATATAGACATGAAGAAATTACGACAAATCATTCAAAGATAAATATAAAAATAAATAATGATGGAGAAAAAAAGATGAAATCAAAGTTCTCCGGCCTCCATGGCGACTCTTATGTCTCTCTAGGTAAAAAGTTATGTAAACCTAATTTTATGGAATATTTATAGGTATAGAAAAAATCCTCCAAAGTAAAATAATTTAGTCCAAAACTAATTGAGAAACTTAAATCCAAAACAAAATTGGACTGCTGGTGTGCATGATTTTGTACGCCGCGTTCAACAATGGTTACTGCCACCAATTAGCTGCCACGTGATAGCTTCAATTCAAAATGCAAATAAACTGCAAATCTTCGAGCCTGGTACGTATACAATAATATATATTATTATATTAACTTTAATCCATTAAGTTACCTGCTTGATTTTTCTTTTTTAATTCGTTTGAGTTCCAAATTTATTCATTTTCATGCCAATTTAATCCTACAAATAAAATGTATAATATAGCACAATCTATAAAATTTATGCTCAAAAAGGATAAATAAAAGTATTACTTATGAGATAAATAATGTGTAACACCCCATGAAATTATCGAAACGCTCCTAAAATGTACCATGCGCTCAACGCATCTTCCAAAGCTTCAATAAAAAATTTGAGACCAAATTTGCGATCAGCGCCGAAAATCGAGTCAGAAAATAGTCTCAACCCTATTTAAGAGCAACCGGGTTGAAAAATAAAATTCCAAAAAAATCAAACAATAGTGAGTAATCTGTGCCCCTAGCACGACGCGGAAGGAGTACAGAGATGCACTTGCTTGTTTTTCTTAATTTTGGATGAGAAATTATGATTTTCGAGAAAAAGCGAAAACACACTGGTCCGCACATCTGGCGCGACGCGGACCGGTGTACAATTTTTTTAAACAAAATTTCTTTTGTTATGAGAAGGGCGTTTTGGTCTTTCTCAACCCATTCTTAAGTCCTAAAACAAGTTTAAAGGTCGTTTATAATCGATTTGGGGTTTCCAAAACCCATTTTTCTCTTAAGTTCTACCAAGAGTTATTGAGAGAAGTAAAATCATAGACTGGAGAATTCAAGTTCGAGTGCGAATTCTTGGAGAAAAACTTGATTATTCGTCATTTCAGGTATGTAAAGGCTACCCAAAATACGACATTGTTCTTCCATGTGCCCCAAGGTATGAATTAAGTTGTTAGCTGATAGTTGATAGGACATGAGTGGAGGTTGTTGAGGAATTTCTTGATATTTATCTTTAATTATTATATATTATCGTAATTCATGATCATCATACTTTAAATTGTTATTTGCATGTATTATTGAATGATTTCATGCTCAACCTATATAATTTTCCTTGTTAAAGATTACCATAATGAACTTAGGGTGATGTTTAGAGCCTTTACTATTTATGGATGTGTTGATTGTTGTGGTCTGAGTCTTGAGATGAGTACTGTGATGACTGAAGTAGATGAAGTTGATATTCTTGAGGTCTAAATGAGGTTGAGATAGAGTTTGAGAAGAAGAATTTATTTTTTGAGTTGATAGAATGATAGACGAGATGAGGTCCCTGCTTAAGAGGAGCGTAGGGAGGGGGGATTGGTTGTACAACCAGCCTGACATTGATAGACTTATGAGCATATTGAATTCTGAGAGGAGTATTAGCACCAAAATGGGTAAGACTGAGTCCCACTTGTACTCATTAACTACGTGGCCAGCGTAGGAGAGGATTGGACCGTGAAAGCAGATGTTTCCTTTGCCCCACAGAGGGCTTGACAAGCTTCTTTTGGGATCCCTGACAGACTCTTCCTGTACCATGGCAAGGTACTAGACGGATGTGGTAGCGATATCTCTTCATTGTATCATCACCGGGTTCATAGGTGGTGGTTCTCGATTATAGAAATTCCCAGATAGGTTTCTTATTGATAGTACTCTGAGGTTGATGTGATTGCATGATGTCTTGATGGATAGAGAGGTGATAGAGTCTTATCCTTTACTCTGAGCTGAGGATGAGTAATTAATGATCTGATATCATATATATTGTTTACTTTAGCCCGTTTTACATATAGTACATTCCATGTACTAACGCCCCTTTAGCGTTGCATTGTTGTATGATGCAGATTCTGTAGATAGCGGACTTCAACAACCTAATCGTTGAGGTTCACGGACTTCCGACAGAGACTTGGTGAATCCTCCCTTGCTTTCGGAGGACATGTTTATGTTTTCATTTATGTTTACTTATTACATTAGACTGTGGTAGCCATGGCTAGTCATGGTACCTTCCTAGCTGATAGTTATAGAGGCTTCATAGACATAGACAACTTATTGTTGATATCGGGGTTGATTATTTCCCACTTCTTTTCTATTGAGATACCTCTTTCATACTTTTTATATGATAGTGATTGTGATAGACCACTGAAAATACATCTATATTCCCTTCTATGAGGGTGATTTTTAGAAAATACTCCAAGAGCACATAAAATTATAGATAAATCGAAAGCACATAAATAATCCAAATTAATTTTAAATTAATATATATTATTTATATAAAGATTATTTATGTGCTTTCGGTTTATCTATAATTTTATGTGCTCTTGGGGTATTTTCTAAAAATCACCCTCATAGAAGGGAATATAGATGTATTTTTTAAAAATCACCCTCATAGAAGGGAATATAGATGTATTTTTAAAAAATACATCATCTATATTCTCTTCTATGAGGGTGATTTTTAGAATATACCCCAAGAGCACATAAAATTATAGATAAACCGAAAGCACATAAATAATCCAAATTAATTTTAAATTGATATATATTATTTATATAAAAATTATTTATGTGCTTTCGGTTTATCTATAATTTTATGTGCTCTTGGGATATTTTCTAAAAATCACCCTCATAGAAGGGAATATAGATGTATTTTTTCTGATAGTCTATTATTCTCTTTATATCTTCTGCATATGAGTTGATTGAACGAATGCAATGAGACTAAGTGGTTCGCTTGGGGGCTAGCAATAGTCTTCGAGTGCCCATTACGTCTAGGATACCCTCCCAGGACGTGACAAACTTGGTATCAGAGCTCAGAGTTCAAGTGTCCTAGGGAGTCTATGAAACCGTGTCTAGTAGAGTCTTGTTCATGGGTATGTTGTGCACCACACTTCATAAGCAGGAGGTTATAGAACATTAGGAAGTGTTACCCTTATTTTATGATCTGGACTCGTGCGATAGAGCTTAACTTTATAAAAATCTCATTTTAACTCGTGCGTTATACATTTACAGAAAATGCCGCCAAAGAGGACAGCCACACAAAGAGATGCCCCAGCCCCAGCTGCTGAGAATGCTCAACCCAAGGCCCAATTCAGATAGAGGCTAGGAGACGAGGACGCCCCGCCAGGACTGCTGAGGTCCCACAAGTGCCCCTTGCTCAGCCCTAGCCAGCTCCCACTACCGAGGTAGAATTTAGGGGAGCCATCGCCATGATGACACAATTGGTATCCTCCCAAGGAAACAGTCAAGGTTTCCAACCTCCTAGCTCTAGCTCATAGGAGCCTTCGTTTGCAACCTTACTCAGAGACTTTTTGAGGATGAACCCGTTAGTGTATAAGGGGTCGAAGGTGGAAGAGGACCCACAAAACTTCATCGATGAGATATATAAGGTTCATAAGGCGATGCATATTGATGAGATTGAGGGATTCGAGCTTGCCTCCTACCAGCTGAAGGATGTTTCTAATGTGTGGTACAATCAGTAGGAGGAGAGTAGAGATGACAATGCGGACTGTAGCCTGGGAGGAGTATGAGACAACCAACACCACTTCTTTCCTCAAGAATTGAGAGAGGCGAAGGTTGGATGAGTTCGTGAATCTGGAAAAGGGAGGGATGACCATGAAAGAGTATTACCTCAAGTTTATTAAACTGTTCAGATGTGCTCCAGAGATGGTAAAAGACATGAGGTGAGGATGAGAAATTTTATGTCTGCTCTGGGCAGACATGTGTAAAAAGAGTGTAAGGCATCCTTACTGATTCTGGGCATGGACATCATCAGACTTATGGTGTATGCCTAGGAGACAGAAGAGGACAATAAGAAAGATAAAGTTAAAGAAAAGCAGATGAGCAGGAAGGCGAAATCAGCGGGACATGAGCCTAGCCCGCAGAGACAGAATAAGGATGATAAGTCCTACTTCTAGAGGAGATCATCTCATCCTGCACATTTTGTAGTGAGTGCACCCATTCAGCCAAACAAGTATGATAAAAAAACTCATGGTTATCAGAATTTCAGGGCTCCGGGTGTCCAATCTCAGCCAGTATGACCCAAGGCACGAGGGGAAAGCCACCTTGTGGCAAGTGGGGTAAGCTTCATCTGAGAGAGTACCGTGTAGGAAGAGATATTTGTTATTTATGTGGACAGGCATGTCACTTCATCTATGAGTGTCCAAAGAGAAGACGAGGTGAAGGGAGCAGCAGACCCCAGTCATCCGCAATCCCTCCAACGGGCAACTAACAGAGAGGTGCTACTACTGGTATAGGAGGCGGGATGAACCGCCTTTATGTTATGGTAATTGATAGGACTAGGAGGCTACACTAGATGTGGTTATGGGTATGCTTCGAGTCTTTACCTTTGATTGTTATGCATTAATTGATTCGGGTGCCGCCTTGTCTTTTATGACCCCTTTTGTGGCTAGTAAGTTTGGGGTTCTTCCAGAGTATTTTCTTGAACCTTTTGTTGTTTCTACTCCTATTGGCGAGTCTATCTTAGCTGAGAGTGTCTATAAGGATTGTGCAGTGTCTATTTATGATAGAGACACCTTAGCTAACTTGGTAGAGTTGGAGATGGTTGATTTCGATGTAATAATGGGCATGGATTGGCTCTATGCCTGTTATGCTTCTATTGATTGTAGAACCCGGATTGTTAAGTTCCAACTCCCTAATGAGCCTGTTTTAGAGTGGAGAAGGAATTCTGTTGCCCCTGAGGGCAAATTCATTTCTTATCTTAAAGCTAGAAAGCTGATTTCCAAAGGTTGTATCTACCACCTTGTGAGAGTTAAGTCTGATAATGTTGAACCTGCCACTCTTGAGTTAGCCCTTCTTGTAAATGAGTTTCCTGAGGAGTTTCCTGATGATCTTACTAGAGTCCCTCCTGATAGAGAGATTGACTTTGGGATCGATGTTCTTCCCGAGACCAAACCCATTTCAATTCCACCTTATAGAATGGCCCCTGCAGAGTTGAAAGAATTAAAGAGTAGTTGAAATACTTGTTAGAGAAAGGTTTCATAAGGCCTAGTATCTCACCTTGGGTGCTCCTGTCCTATTCGTGCGTAAGAAAGATGGATCTCTCAGAATGTGTATAGACTACTAACAGCTGAACATGGTCACTGTAAAGAACAAATATCCTTTTCCCAAGATAGATTATCTATTTGACCAACTTCAGGTTGCTACTTGTTTCTCCAAGATAGACCTCATATCGGGTTATCATCAGTTGAAGGTGAGGGAAAGTGATATTCCAAATATAGCCTTTAGGACATGGTATGACCACTTTGAATTCTTGGTCATGTCCTTTGGGTTGACAAACACACCCGCAACTTTCATGGATTTGATGAACATGGTATTTAGACCGTATCTTGATATGTTCATGATTGTATTTATTGATGACATTCTAGTATACTCGAAGGACGAAGAAGAGCACGCTAATCACCTTATAGGGGTATTGCAAACGCTCAAAGACCATGAGATATATGCGAAATTCTCAAAATATGAGTTTTGGCTCAAGCCCATGGCTTTCTTGGGCCATGTTGTTTTGGGAGAGGGTATTCGGGTGGATACTCAGAAGATTGGAGCGGTTAAGAATTGGCCTAGACCGACTTCTCCAACAAAAGTAAGAAGCTTCTTGGGTTTAGCAGGCTACTATCGCAGATTTGTTGAAGGCTTCTCTTCTCTGTCAGCCCCATTGATTAGAAGACCAAATTTCAGTGGTCTGAGGCATGTGAAAAGAGTTTTTAGGAGTTGAAGACTAGATTGACTACTGCACAAGTGTTGACCTTGCCAAACGGTAGGGGAGACTTTTGTGATATATTGTGATACATCCCGAGTCGGATTGGGTTGTGTACTTATGCAGAGAGAGAAAGTGATAGCTTATGCTTCCAGACAACATAAGATCCATGAGAAGAATTATCTGACTCATGATGTCGAGTTGGCAGCGATGGTATTCACACTTAAGATTTGGCGTCACTATTTGTATGGACTACATGTGGACGTGTTCACTGACCACAAGAGCTTGCAGTACGTGTTCAGCCAGAAAGAGCTCAACCTGCGTTAGAGAAGATGGCTGGAGTTGCTCAAGGATTATGATATGAGCATTCTCTACCACCCAGGTAAGGGTAACATTGTTGCTGATGCTCTTAGCATGATGTCTATGGGTAGCACAACCCATGTGGAGGAAGGAAGGAGAGAACTAGCTAAGGAAGTGCATAGATTAACTCGACTGGGAGTGCAACTTTAGGAGAACAACGAAGGCAAGGTCAATGTTCAAAATGGTTCTGCTTCATCCCTAGTATCGGAGGTAAAGGAGAAGCAAGACCAAGACCCTGTCTTATTCCAATTGAAAGAAGCGGTTCACAAGCAGAAGGTTATGGTTTTCTCCAAAAGGGGAGATGGGATGTTGAGGTATCAAAGAAGATTTTGCTTGCCCGATGTTGACCGTATTCGAGATAGGATCATGGTCGAAGCTCATAGATCCCGATATTGCATTCACCCCGGTTCTACTAAGATGTACCACGACTTGAAAGAAGTATATTAGTGGAATGATATGAAGAAAGACATTGTTCAATTTGTATCTAAGTGCCCCAATTGTCAACTGGTTAAGGTTGAACATAAGAAACCATATGGGTTAGCTTAGAATTTTGAAATTCCAAAATGGAAGTGGGAGATAATCAACATGGATTTCATACTGGCTTACCAAGATCCCAAAAATAACATGATTCGAATTGGGTGATTGTTGATAGGATGACGAAATTAGCCCACTTCTTGGTAATTAAGACAACTAATACAGCTGAGGAGTATGCCCGACTATACATTTGGGAGATTGTGAGGTTACATGGGGTTCCCTTGTCCATCATCTCAGACAGAGGAGCTCAATTCACCTCTTAATTTTGGAGATCTTTCCAGAGGGGTTTGGGTATGAAGGTGAATTTGAGCACAACTTTTCATCCTCAGACCGATAGGTAGGCAGAGCATACTATTCAGACCTTAGAGGATATGTGAAAGCGTGCGTCATCGACTTCAAATGTAATTAGGACGACCATCTACTATTGATTAAGTTTGCGTACAATAATAGCTATCATGCCAACATTTAGATGGCCCTTTGTGAGGCATTATACGGGAGGAGATTTAGATCACCGATTTACTGGTTTGAGGTGGGTGAAGCTAAATTGATCGGGCTTGACCTTGTCCACCAGTCCATGGAGAAGGTGAAGGTCATCAGAGAAAGGTTGAAGACAGCACAGAACCATCAAAAGTCTTACATGGACGAGAGAAGAAGAGACTTGGAGTTTGAGGTGGATGATTAGGTGTACTTGAAGTGTCACCCATGAAGGATATCATGAGGTTTGGCAAGAAGAGAAAGTTGAGTCCTTGTTATATCGGACCATACCAGATTGTAAGAAGGATTGGGAAGGTTGTTTATGAGCTAGACTCACCTTCCGAGCTAGATGGAGTGCACCAGGTGTTCCATGTGTCAATGTTAAAGAAGTGTTTGGGAAATCCTGCCTTAGCGGTTTCTGTGGAGAGTATGGGAATGAAGGATATATCTATCTTATGAAGAAATTCTAGTCCAGATCCTTGACCGACAAGTTCGTAGGCTGAGGAACTAAGAGATAGCCTCCATCAAAGTTCTATGGAGGAACTAATTTGTCGAGGAAGCTTCGTGGGAAGTTGAGGTAATGATGAAACTCAAATACCCGCATCTATTCATGTTAAATGATGATGATGTTGAAGGTAATGTCTCTACCCTTAATGTTGTTGAAATTCTTTCTTGAGTTGATGTACTAATGTTATTCCTGAGTCTAAGACTGAGATAGATAGGTGATAGATAGTTGAGAGTTCGAGAGTCCCCGAGTGAGGAATGAGGTGAGTTTTGAGGTTTTTCGTGTGTTTATTTTATCCTTTACTCATCATTCAAGGACGAATGATTATCCCAAGGGGGAGATGATGTAACATCCCGTGAAATTATCGAAACGCCTCTAAAATGTATCGTGCGCGCAACACGTCTTCCAAAGCTTCGATGAGAAATTCTAGACTAAATTTACGATCAATGCAGAAAATCAAATTAGAAAATGGTCTCGACCGGATTTAAGAGCAACCGGGTCGAAAAATAAAATTCCAAAAAATTGAAAAACAGTAAGTAATCTGCGCCCTTTGCGCGACGCGGAAGGAGCGTGGAAATGCATTTGTTTGTTTTTCTAAATTTTTGACAGGAAATTACGATTTTTGGGGCCGCGAAGATGCACTTGTTCGTTTTTCTTAATTTTTGATAGGAAATTATGATTTTCGAGAAAACAGGAAAACACACTGGTCGCGCCCCTGGCGGGACGTGGAATGGTGTACAATTTTTTTTAAAAAATTCTTTTGTTATGGGAAGGGCATTTTGGTCTTTCCTAACCCATTCTTAAGTCCTAAAACACATTTAAAAGTCATTTATAATCGATTTGGGGTTTCAAATATCCATTTTTCTCTTAAGTTCTATGTAAGAGTTCTTGAGAGAAGAAAAATCAAAGAGTGGAGGGTTCAAGTTCGGGTGCGAATTCTTGGAGGAAAACTTAATTATTCATCATTCCAGGTATGTAAAAGCTACTCAGAATATGGAATATATTGTTCTTCCATGTGCCCAATGTATGAATTAAGTTGTTAGTTAATAGGTCATGAGTGGAGATTCTTGAGGAATTCATTGATATTTATTTTTAATTATTATATATTATCATAAATTGATGATCATCATACTTTAAATTGCTTTTTACATGTATTACTAACTGATTTCATGCTCAACCTATATAATTTTCCTCGTTAAAGACTACCATAATGAACTTAGGGTGATGTTTAGAGCCTTGACTGTTTATGGATGTGTTGATTGCTGTGGTCTGAGTCTTCAGATGAGTAATGCGATAGTTGATGTAGATGAAGTTGATATTCTTGAGGTCTTAATGAGGTTGAGATAGGGCTTGAGAAGAAGAATTTATTTCTTGAGTTGATAGAATGATGGATGAGATGAGGTCCCTGCCTGAGAGGAGCGGAGAGGGGGGGAGGGAGGAGGGAAGGGGGGTTGGTTGTACAACCAGCCTGACATTGATAGACTTATGAGTATATTGAGTCCTAGGAGGAGTATTAGCACCAAAATAGGTAAGAGTGAGTCCCACTTGCACCATTAACTACATGGTCAGCGTAGGAGAGGATTGGACCGTGAAAACGGATGTTTCCTTTGCCCCACAGAGGCTTGACAAGCTTCTTTTAGGATCCCTGACAGACTCTTCCTGTACCCCGGCAAGGTACTGGACGGATGTGGCGGCAACATCTCTTCATTGTATCATCACCGGGCTCATAAGTGGTGGTTGTCAATTATAGATATTCCCAGATAGGTTCCTTGTTGATAGTACTCTGAGGTTGATGTGATTGCATGATCTTGAGGATAGTGAGGTAATAGAATCTTGACCTTTACTCTGAGTTGAGGATGAGCGATTGATGATCCAATATCATATATAGTATTTACTTTAACCCGTTTTACATATAGTACATTCCTCGTACTAACGTTCCTTTGGTGCTGCATCATTTTATGATGTAGATTCTGTAGACAGAGGACTTCTGCAGCCTAACCGTTGAGGTTTACGGACTTCCAACAGAGACTTCCAAAGATTCATTATTTTTTGACTTTGGGGTATGATGGAATAAAGCAAAATGACTCTTTAAACTGTCTGCGCTTCTT
>JAABOM020000103.1:5077417-5108665 GCA_011800125.2 Solanum clarkiae
TTCCAGTTACATGATTTACTGTTGGGCTCCATTTCCTCTCCCTGCTGCCTCATGCTTCTTAAAAGTTCAAGTCTTTAAGTTGCAAATGATCACATTGAGTTCATGAGTGTCAAGTTCCAAATTTTCATACTATTATCAGTACATTTATCTTTTCTTCTGGAGTTTCCTTGTTTGCTGGAAACTACTGATCAGTCTAGTTATATGATGTGGTCATTATCATTGTCTGCTAAGATGTTAGATGGTCTGAAATCTTATCTGTGTTTCCCTCTTTACTGGAAACCTTATTTCTACTCTTGAGAGTCAGAAGTCAAGTTCGGTCACTTGAGAGTTTGCTATCATGTTCATAATGTGTCAAGATTACCTTAAAATGGGAAATGATTTCATATCTGCATTCCTCTTTTTTTCATGAATCTATTTTGTCAGCATATCTGTGGATAAAGATGATTTAATTCATAATAAAATGGCTGGCTGGTTCTTATTTTGTTTTGGTCTAACAAGAAAAGTGCTAGTCTATTATATGACTGATTCAGTTCTGGCTTCTAGCTATCATAGGGTCTATGTAAGTTTGTTAATCCTCAACTTGTAAGGAGTTCAATTTTGTGTCTCAATTTCAGTCTGTTAGTTTTGATGATGATTCTAGTTCCTTTAGATGTTGTCTGACTGCTTGAATGATACTTCGTCAAGTTTAGCAAAGAACTTTTCTTCACTTTCTTAGTATGGGCATATGTTACCAAAATCTTGTGGTTTTCAATCACCAGGGTCCCTCACTTCGTTAAAATAAAATTGTCAAAAATAATTCTCACCTCTTTGACTTCTTAAGTGTTTTGTTGTTAATTAAGTCTACCTGTTGTGTTTCCTTAGTCTAGCTCACTGTGATCTCTGTTGATATATATATTCATTATTTGACTCCCTGTTTTCTCTTAAAAAAATGCAGTAAGTTTGTTTGGATTTCTATGAATATAATTTGCCTAAAGCGTTGTCAAGGTCATTATAGTTCTGCTTCTGCTTGCTCCTTGTCCCCATATGAGTTCTTTGGGTTTTGAATAGTCACATGTATTCCTTCGTCGCATTAAGCAGTGGTTTAAGATGGGAAACACCTGTCTGTTTGTGCCTTCTCATTTTAGTATTGTCCCGTTATGTTATTTTGAGTCTTTTTACTAATCCTTAATTTTATTTCTTTGTACGAACAATGCTCTGAGTCCGTTGAGGATTCCTCCCACATCTGCATTTCCTTGGGCCGTGGAGGCCCAAACTTCATTTTCTTCGAGTCAACTTCGGGAAACAGTCCATAGCAGCCTAAGGAAAAGGCCCAAAAGCTTTAATAGAAATTTAAATGGGATAAAGGCCCAGAATCGTCAACTCTCTTCTCTTATATTATTTCATTTATATATAATTGTATTTGTCTGGATGCTAACATTTTATTCATTATTAGTTTCAATCTAATTAAATTCCCCAACAATGTCAAAACCATTTATATTATTTTTATTTAATTTTCTTTTTATTTTGAAAAATTGTTTTCCTTAAAAATAAATTAAAAAAATAAAAATAATATAAAGATATGATTTTACCATTTTAGTTCAATTTTTAAACTTAGTAAGATTTTCAAGTTCAATCAACCTTTTCAAGTCAAATCAAAAGTTAGTCAAATCATCTAATTGCCGGATAACCGCATTTAGCGGCCATTTCGAGTGCGTAAAACCTTCTCGAAGTGAAAATGTGAACCCGAACCTTTTTTTTGGATTTTAAAAAGATTTTTCTATTAGGTCTTTTTAAATATTTCATTGGTTTCTTAATTATCCTTAAAATTAGATGGTGACTCTGTTTTCCTTCGAATTTCGAGAATTGGTTTTCTTCAAAATTAATTGAGTTTAAATCGATTTTTGATATTTTCGAATTTTATTCTTTCAAAAAGCCATTTTTTCGATATAACATATTATTTTCTGCATTATTGTGTTTTATTTTGTTTAGGTGGACTTGTCTTCATGGATGAGGCAAGTGTCATCACACCCAATGTTTGGTTGTAACATTATCATCCAGAAATTGCATGATGAAGCACCAGTTTAATCCAGGCCATTGGGTGTGATGACACTTGCCTCATCCATGAAGACAAGTCCACCTAAATTGCATGATGAAGCACCAGTTTAATCCAGGCCATTTCTTCTGCATCCCTCAAGACCTTAATGGAGTAAGTTGGAGGGTATGTTATTCTAGAATTTTTACTACAAAAAATGAAAAGATAGCAAGGAATAGCAACTCCTTGGTAAGTCTAGAGTCGAGCGAGATGCCATAGGATCGAGCATGGGCAGGAATCCTTTACGAGTAGCAAGTTCCAATGGCGGAGCCAAGATTTTCACTAAGGGGTTCAAATTATTAAAAATTAAACACAACAAATAGTCAAAGGGGTTCAAAATCTACCATATAAATATAAACAATAAAGAAAATGCAAGAGACATATTTGATAGGATCTGCCCATGCTATTTATTGAATATTGATAAAAGTGAATGATAACATAATAATAGTGAGAGACAAACAACATAATTATAGAAACAACTACCTAACCAACATTCCTGGACCATCTACTCTTAATGAGTGTAACAATGTTGTTCAAGAGAAAATAGTAAGAACAAAACATCAATTCCTCTATCATCCTAAACCATGCTTTTCTCCAATAAGGATTGACAAAGAGTGTTGCAGCTAATCCCAACAAGATTGCTCCATAAGCCACAACAAATCCAATGTAAAAACACTGAATATCCGTCATGTCTGATGATTCCTCACCTCCAGATATCTTGGAGGTATTTAACAATTTAGGACTGCCACATTTGTCTAATGGATAGCCGCAGAGAAAAGGATTTCCCTCATAGCTGCTTTTGTCAAAAGTTTCGAATTGACCTTTAAAATCAGGCAATGCACCAGATAAGTTGTTGCATGCAACACTGAATACTTCCAAAGAATTTATCTCAAGTAGACCAGCAGGAATGCTCCCATTCAATCTGTTGTAGGAAAGGTCTAAACTCTCCATTTCCTGTAGATTGGAAAAGGTATTTGGTATTCTTCCGATGAGATGATTGTTTGACAGATTCAATGCATGTATATTGCTCATATTCCCTAGCTCAACGGAAATTTCACCAGTTAATTTGTTACTGGAGAGATCAATACCGGACATATATTTTAGAATGCTTCCCTTGTAAGTGTATGAGTTTCTTTTTGTTGAAAACTGGACCTGGGTTTCCACATCCTTCAAAAACATGTTAGTTACAATTCCATGTCTATCATGGTAGTGCCTTTTTGAATGCATCCAGTTTAAAAAATTTAAAAATGCATGCCCAGAAGTTGTAGCATAATTGGTCTTACTTATCTCTTCATCCTTTTCAGATTGTGTTAAGTTACCCAGACACGGAAGGAGTGGACCATAAAGCATATTGAAAGATAAATCCATGATGGACAACTTGTTCAATATACAAATCTGAGTTGAGATCGCCCCTTCCAATTTGTTATTGCCAAGGAGAAGGAAGCTGAGAGTATTAAGGGAGCCTATGGTGTGTGGGATATTTCCTGTAAAATTGTTGTAGCCAAGATCCAAAGTTATCAGAGAAGAGAAGTTGTAAAGTACATGTCCCAGTCCACCACCCAATTGATTTTTCTCTAGATGGATGTGTTCGAGAGGTAAAGAATTCACACAAGAAGGAAGAAAGCCTGAAAGCCTGTTTTCAGATATAGCTAAGAACTGAATGAGCTTTAAATTGCAAATCTCAACTGGAATAGAACCTTCGAGATGATTCTTGGACAAATCAAGTTGTAACAATCTTGTATTATCCCTAATGTTTCTCGAAATCTCCCCAGTGAAATTATTCATGCTAGCATCCAGCACCAAAAGGGATTTGATAAACATGTTTCTAGGTAGTGGTCCCTCAAAGTTATTTCCATTCAAGTACAGAAAGAATAACACCCTTGGTTTGACATCCTCCAAAAATATTTGTCCTTTCAGCTTGTTGTTTGACAATCGAAGGTAGGACAATTGTGGAGAACCAATTGCTAGATCACTAGGAACTCCTCCAGACAAGGAATTGTAAGCCAGGTCTAGATATTCTAAATGAATGCCACAAATCTTGGAAGGTATAGGACCTTCAAGATTATTTTGTGACATGTTCAAACTAGTAAGCTTTGGGAAGGCAAAACTCATATTTTCTGGAATGTGCCCATTTAGTTTGTTATTAGAAACATCAATCGTATCTAGATGGAGGAGACGACTCGATGGCAACTTGAATGGTCCGTTGAAAGCGTTGTGTCTACCATAAATCCCTGCAAGCTTGGTGTTATTTTGTAACAACCATGTGGGAAAATTTCCTGGTAATTGATTTCCATCAATAATAAGGATCCTCAAGTCATATTGGTAGTGAAGGAAAGAAGGCAATTTTTGAATGTTTATACAATAATGCATAGCAAAAAGCTCCAACTGGAAATTTGGGATCCAATTTTGAAATTCGGTATCTGTAGTTATTCTATTAACACCAACATCCAAGTAGATCAATTTTGAATGGTTGGAAAATTGCCTGAATGACAGAGGAACTTTCCACTGAAGTAATTGTGAGCCAAACTCAACCATCGAAGTGATGTCAAATTTCCAAGACATGAAGGCAGTGTTCCCACAAAACTATTGTGGGTAAAATCCAGCTCTTCAATGTGTTTGAGTTCACACCAACCTATATATATAGAAAAAAGGTTCAGAGACATTTAGCTATACTGAACACACCCTATTCACGAAAATGCAGGCGTTAGGAAAAACAGAAAAATACGCTACCTTGATTAGGGAGTGTGCCATTATTATCACCAAAACCGATACTCAACTCTTTAAGAGAAGTCATTTGTCCAATGTTTGGGAGAAAGTTCTCATTTAAAGAAGATCCGTCCAAGTTTAAGTACTCCAATGTGCTCAGATTTCTTAATGCTTATACGATTAGAGTCGGAGAAAAAGAAACAACAAACTTTTCATATTTCAAAGGAAAAAGTGACGATAGAAGTAATTTAGATAAAAGTGGGCTTACCATAAATCATGGTTGGATCAGTGAGATCACTACTTTTGTAAGAAAGTGACTTAAGAGATGAGAATGATTTTAGGGATTGTAAGACTCTGCTCGAGTTGGCGGTAGAATATCCAAATACTAAATTTCGCAGAGAACTCTTTCTTTTGATACCTGTTAAATGGTGCATAAATAAATCATATACGTTTTTACATAAGAATGAATAGATCCATTTTGATACCTGTTAAATGGTGCATAAATAAATCATATACGTTTTTACATAAGAATGAATAGATCCATCTTATCTTATTAAAATCTATTTTGTTTCCCATAATTTTCAATCTAAAATTTTACATACCATGGTACATAAAACATTCAACGTTAGAGCAACGAATTGATTGGTGTACCTTTGGTAGTCACAAAGCTCTCTATGTTGTTGCCCCAGAGATACAGATATTTCAAGTTGCTCAAAGCAATTATATCTAGATAGGTAAATCAAAAAGAAATAGTAAGCACACCAACTTAACTATGCAAAATATGGGAAGAGGCGTAACAAACCATTCATTTTTATATCTCCATTTATTTTATTCCTGGCGAGTTCCAGATGCTTGAGAGACGGAAAAATCTTCAGTGATGAAAAGATGCTAGAATTGAAGTTATTATCATTCAAAAAGAGTTTCTCTAAATTCCTCAGTCCAGTATTTGCACCGAGACCTGCATTTGATTTATGAAAAAAGAAACTGTAATTTGTTATTTTGCTCCTTGGTGTCTATTGTGGAAAAGGGATCTTACCCAATGCAAAAAGGCTACTGATGTCATTGATTCCATAACCTTCCAACCAGAGTTCTCTTAAATTGCTTAGCTCTGGACATTTCTTACTCATGCCTTCATCCAAAAATTACCAAGTAAACATATATTGTCCTAAAATGGTGTATATGCATGAGGATATAGAATATACTGCTATTATATGTCGTCGGTATGCTGAAAGAGGTATCATCATCTGCACCAAGTAATATAACCTCAAGGGATGGAATCCAGCATAAAGATGTCAATAAAACTTTAGGATGGATGGGATTAAATTGCAAATCGACTACTTTCAGGTTGGGCAGCTGCCATAGTTTACTGAACCCTGGATAACAAAATCATACATGTTAGTAGCATATAGTTTCATTTTTCACAAATCATACAACATCGATCAGACCTTCATTTTTTGTCCATCCTATAATATTTCTGGAAGATAATAAAAGAACTTGTAGTGACTTGAATGGAAGAAAGAGAGATGCATTAAATCTCCAACCATCCCCTGATTCAAACCTTGGTTTGAGATTGAGCTTGATCACTCGACCTGTTTCTAAGCTGCATTTTACCCTTTTCCAAAAACAACAATCTATAAAATCATTTGCATTATATCCCTCCCAATCAACCGGAATTTCGCCATTGGAATTCATTATGTTTGCTTGCAGCTCCAAGAGAGCTCTTCTCTCTTCCTCCCAACAACCATTGCCCGCACTTACTATCACAAAAAACATTAAAAACAAAAATTTAATGTTCCCCATCCCTACTATTACTCTACTTTCTTTTCTGGCACGCTAATTTGCGGAAGCTTTATATAAAAACTACACAGCCAGGGGCAAAGCTACAACTTTGTTTATGTGTTTAATATAACTAGTAATGGGAACGTGTTGCACGTTTATCCCAAAATATTTCATACAAATTTTATATTGTAAATGACATATTTTATCCCCTTCAAGTCTATTGGTATGTACTCTTTAAAAAATCATCATTTTTATGATAAAAAGTGCATATATTTTTCTAATACAAAAAATACATCCTTAATTAAAAACTTGACTAAAAGTGCATAAAGTAAAAATAACTAACTATTATACAAATACAATACTTAAATGAGGATATTAAAATACTATATGCTAGGCTAACGTATACAAAGCAACAAACCACTATCAATTCTTAATAATAATTACAAAACGATAGAAAGTTGTACAATAAACATAAACAAAACAAATAAAAAGAGACGAGACAAAAGTGCATAAAAATTTTCTCATATATACTTTTCAGTTATTTTAAGTATGTATAATATTGTGTCAAATGTCACTATTTATATGATAAAATTGAAGAACACAAAAGGTTGTCATAAATGTGACATTAATCCATTTGAGATCATGGATAGAATCTAGGAGTAAAAATCATAACGAATATAATTAGTGAGAATTACAAATATTACATAATAGAGATTTAGTGGAAATAAAATCTATGGAATGTGCTTTACATTAATAAAAATCATATTTATAAATATAAGAACATAATATATTTAACTGATTTTTCTTTTTGTTAAGGGAAGAGATAACCATCCATTTTCCAATTGGAAGATGAACGAAACAAAAATTTATGAATTTACTCCAGCATGGAATTAATATAAAAAATACACATTCAAGAGACTTTAATATACTACAACAATATATCTAGTGGAATCCTACAAGTGGGTTCTGGGGAGGGTGAAAATGTGCGCAGACCATACCACGACCTCATAGACGTGAAGGGTTATTTCTGAAAAACCTTCATCTTAAAAACCCATAAGTAGAATAACTAAATACAGAAAAAAGGGGAAAAAGAAAAAGAAAAATAAGGAAGAACGACTAATAACGAAAAGCAAATGATAATATAAGACAGATAAGGATAACATGGGATATAAAAGCACGACTAATCATACTACCCTTCTATATCCCAAGATCAGACATCAATCCTACTACCCTATTGGCCTATCAGACTGCTACTCGAATTCACGATCTCCACTTCTTTCTGTCTAAGGTCATGTCGTCGGGAAGATCAAATTTTGCCATATCATGTCTAATCAACTCCCCCCAGTACTTCTTCGGTCTACCTCTACCCCTTCGAGTAACCCCTAAATCCAACCTCTCGCACCTCCTAACTAGAGCATCGGTGTTTCTTCTATCCATATGTCAAAACCATCATACTCTCACTTCTCGCATCTTGTCAGCTACAGGGGGCTCCTCTAGCTACTCTCAAATGGTCTCATTCCTAATCTTATCACTCCTAGTATGTCCACAAAACCATTTCAATATCCTCATCTCCGCGACCTGCATTTTCTGAACATATGAGTTATTGATTGGTCAACACTCCACCCCATACAACAAGAATATACCAATATTGCTAAATGATGATTTACTATTTAGTATTTAATTTTTAAATAGTTTATTTCATTTAAATTTAATGTAGGGATAAAACCGTAATCTAACTTTTGCCTATCATTCTTCCAACTTTTTGGTTGCACGTTTGTTCGTCAATGTTATTGTAAAACTTTTATTTATTAAGAAAATTAATTATGAAATAATAGAAAATTTGAAATTAAAAATATTAATTTTACTATTTATATTTTATTCATTAAATAAAAATTACAAAAATGGGACATGGCATTGCCATCAAATAAAATATATGTGAAGTTAATTAAATTAATATAGTCTCTAATGGTATGAATTGATAAATTAAAAATTAGAAATGCAGATGAATATCTCTAAAGAAATAAACAAAGACATGAATATACATTTTTTTAGAATTAAAGACATAATATAGAACTCGGGATAAGTTTAATGATAGATTGAAGGTTTTGAGACATATTTTGAAATCCGAAGGTTTCAAACTGAGCAGGACCAAAACAGAGTACTTGGAGTGCAAATTCAATGTTGTGAGTGATTAAGCAGACATTTAAGTGAGGCTTGCCATTCAATTTATTTCTAAGAGAGATAACTTTAAATATCTTAGGTTCATCATCTAGAGTAATGACGATATTGATGATGATATAACACATTGTATTAGGGAAGCATGAATGAAATGAAGGCTTGCCTATGGAGTATTATATGATAAGAAGATACCACCTAAATCTAAAGGTAAGTTTTATAGAATGGTAGTGATGTGCTATCAAAATACAGCACATTTGGTGCCTAAAACAAGGGATTTTGCAAGTTCTTAATGCGACTTTTTATAATTTTTACGTGTTTTTATGTTGTTATCGGAGAAAAGATAAGTTAGCATGATATTGGGAGAAAATTACAGGTTTTGCTGAAGTGTAGGATATACGAGCCATCCTATGAGTCGTAGCCCAAGTTATGAGTCATAAGGTGCTCTCATAGCAAGAAATAGTGAGCAAAATCAGGAATCTACTAAGTGGAGGTCAGCCCTACGAGGCCACTCTACGATTCATAGGCCTCATTATGAATCGTATGGGTGGGATCTTAGCAAGGAACAATAAGCTAAAAGTTTGGACTAAGAACTGAAGGCCTAAACTATGAGAGGAGCATACGAGTCATAGTCCAAGCAACGACTCGTAGCAGTGGGTCGTAACAGTCAAGTCCAAAATGCTAAGTGCTGACTACGAGACCCCGATTACCACTTTTATGTCACCCTATGAGTCGTACTTGTGTGATGTATCTGCTGCCAGCTGTCTTTTCTATTTAATTTTTAGGGTAAAATGGTAAATAGTATAAATACTTAATGATAGGATTTTAGAAAGGGATGTTTTGCAAATTTGAGACTTGAATATTCTTGGGAGATTTACTTTGAATATTCTCCATAGAATATTTTTAGGATTTAGTGTAGATTTCATTTTTTAATCGGAAGACCCACTTTGAGGGTTTGGAAAACACATGGTATTCATCTTCATTATATTAAAGCTTGTAGTTTCCAACTTGAAGGTGTTTTTGTTCTTCATTGTTTTGGGTAAACCCTCAACTATGTCTTTTATATTCATTATTATTAATTTTGCCTTAGCCATAAGCAGCTAAGCACCCACAACTTGGGGTTGTGGGAACCATGAGTAGTTGGTTTGAAATAACCTGGACTTTGTGCATTTCTTTGATTGGGGGTTTGCCTGTATAGTTTATTTCCCTTCGTTTTGATTGTTGTTTGGTGGTGGCCAACACCAAATATCGCCTACTATCATGATCCCGACCAAGGTAGTGATGAATAGGAAAAGGGAAGTAAATGACAAGATTCAATTGATATGTTCTCATCTAATCAACCAGACCTAACCAAGGGGAGGTTGACTGGGACAATGGGTAATGGTTAGTTGGCACACCATGGTTGTCGACCAAGTACCATGGTGAAATTCGACATTCACCTTCACAAGAGGGCTGGAAGAACCTAAGTTACCGTCTTGCATGCGAAATTAGAGCTATGTTTTCTAGGTTAATTGAGTCAAAGAATCATGGGGAACATAATTCTCAAGTTGTCCCTCAATTTTAATTGTCTTCCCCCATAATTAGTGTAGTGTTTATTTTTAGCTTTGTTCTTGAATAACAACCATCCCTCGCCCCCTCCCCATCTTAGAGACTTTAGTAATCGATGCTTGAAATGATTTATAGTGGATCTATATAGTCTAGCCCCGTATTCCCTGTGGATTAGACTCTAACCTCTACTTACATTTATTATTGACTGGGACCTCTTTGTTATTGGAGCATGAACATAAAAAATTATGATATCATTGCTGGGGAATACAACTAGGTTCTTGACTTGATTTCACTATTAGTTAGGTCAAGTTTTAATTTCTAGACTCTCTTGTATTTTACTTTTATTTTTGTTTTTGTTATTTGATTTTATTTGCAGGGTGTACTAGATTGTATGCCCAATACAAGTTGCCCAGGTAATCCCTTAGCTATGATCAATTTGGAGATCCATCAACTCACTAGAAGAATGGCTCATATGAATGAAGATATTGTGGTTGAGGAAGAAATGAATGTGAAATAACAATGATATCAGAAGAGAGGAGAATCCACCATGGGTTAATAGGCCACAACTTACAGATTTCAACGAAAATGCTTATGGCTGGAATCAGTATTGCTTGAACCCTATGGACATGGATGTTACGGGTGCTATAGTGTTGCCACTATTACCAATAGATGCTAAGTCTTGGTGTCGAGTGGATTACTTGAAATTCTCCAAAATCGTAATTGTTAACAGGGTTACCTTCAGAGGATCCCCTTCGTCATCTCCATAATATCATCTTTGTTTGCAAAAGTGTCATGGGGACACAAAATCTTTCTTAAGATGCAGTTGGTTTGCGTGGTGTTCCCATTGTCACTAACTGATAATGCAACTGTGTCGTTTTCTAAGCTTTCTCAAGGCACGATAACAAATTGGGCAGAGTTTCAGAGATTTTTTCTAGAAAGATATTTTCCAAGGTCAAAGAATCTTAAGTTCAAAGATCAAATAAATAATTTTGAGCAATTGACCAGTGACTCTATTAGTACCACATCAGAGAGATTCACCAAATGTTTGCGAATGGTTCCTGATCATAAGATTATTGATGATACCTTGGTTGAGATTGTCTATCGGGCGTTTGACGAGAATAGTTAAGCTTGTGCCGATACAATCATGGGAGGCATGGTTCTTGATCAACCTTTTCCATTGATAGCCGAAAGGATGGAGCAAGTGGTGAAAACCAATAGAGCATGGGGTCAAAGAGAAAGAGGTTCTATGAAGACTTCTTGTGCAGTAAACACCAATAATGAGCAAGATAAGGTCAATGAGGAGATTATGCAGCAACTTGCTCAACTTCGCACGAGTATGGACTTGGTTTTAAAGAAAAATCAAGTGAGCGTTCAAGCAGTAACTCACCAACCTTCTAAGGCTCAAACGTACAATGAATCATTCTTTGACAAAGATGCTTGCTTCGTGAATACCCAAGCGGCGGGTCTACGGAACAACCCCTAAGGGTCCAATTCGGACTATTAGAGGCAAGGTTCCGGGAATCAAAGTCGGAACTACAACCGTGAAAGTGCATATAGAGACAATCAAGGTGGTTATTATGAAAAGGAGAGAGTGTTGGATGCCGAATGGGGTAGAAGAGATGGTTATAGAAATGATCCTTATGTGTTTCCCGATAACCATGATGCCGGACCAAATACTTCAAGGATTGAAGAGATGTTTGACAAATTTCTGAAAAGTGCTAACCATCAAGATGAGACCTTGAAATGAATAAAATTAGACATTTCAAGCATAAATCAAAAGATAGAGTCTTACTCGGTGGCTATTAAACAATTAGAACAACAATTTGGGAAAGTTTCTTTGCAATTAAACCAACACCAAAAAGGAACCTTACCAAGCAGTACATTTCAAAATCTAAACAATAACAGGCATTGAATGGCGGTCATGACTAGGAGTAGTAAAAGCACCATAGATCTCTCTATGCCGGTGGTTGAGGATGAAGCTTGTGAGAAGGTATTGATGGTGAAGTTGTGGTTGAGGGAGAAGATTTAGAGAGTGTTTGGGATGCTAAGAGAAGAAGTGAGAGAGAGAAAAAAATGTTAAGATGATTCCAAACCTCCTTCCCCCTTCCATCAAAGGCTTAAGGAAAAAAAAAGGATGGCAAATTCAAATACTTCCTCATGATGTTAAAGCAATTATCCATCAACATTCAACTTCTAGAAGCTTTGGAAAAGATGCCTGGATATGCCAAGTACATGAAGGATTTGGTGACAAAGAAGCACACATTAAGCCAAGAGGTTTTACAAGAGATCCAAACAATGTAGTCCCATTATGACCAAATGCCTTGCCCAAAAGCGAGAAGATCCTGGTGCATTTACTACTCATTGTACCATTGGTGATGTGGAATTCATAAGACCATTGTGTGACTTAGGAGCATGTATCAACCTAATACCTCTTTTTGTGTTTAAAAAGCTTGGCCTTGGCACTCTTACTCCAACAAGAATGTGCTTGCTCATGATGGCTAGAACTATTAAGAAGCTGAAAGGGATACTTTTTGATGTTCTTGTAAAGGTTGATAAAATCATCTTTCCCGTGGACTTCGTGATCCTTGACTATGAGGTTGGATTTGAGGTACCCATTATATTGGGAAGACCATTTCTGGCCATCAGGAAAGCCTTGGTATATATGGATTCGTGTCTACTTCGGTTCAGGGTCATTGATGCAGAAGTTATGTTTGACATCAGCCATTTAATGAAACATCCAGATGAGTTGAAGAGTGAATTTTGGGCCATTGAATACCTTTTATGATGGATAATGACAAAGTCGAGCCACGATGTTAAACGAGGCACTTCTTGGGAGGCCATCCAAGTATCATTGATGTTTTTAGTTTGTTTTAAGTTTAACTTGGATATTTAAATTGGTAGGTAGTAGTTTGATGTTTATTTTGAGTGTTAAAACACTAGACCAGTTGTATTATTTTGAACACTGGAATATTTTGAGGTTTGGTTTGCAGGCATAAATTAAGAGCTGAAGATTTGAAGAATATTACAATTGGAGCAGCCTTTACGAGCATGCCTACCAGTTGTAATTCACACGATGACTCGTACTCATGCCTCGTAGAGGGGAACAATAATGATTGAAAGTTGGTACACACACTACGAGCCAACCGTACGATTCATAGGGTCCCCTACGAGTCATAAGTGGGGTTCGTAGTGCCTATGTATGAATTTCAATTTCTCTAAGTGTTGAGGTCTTCTACGAGACCACAACCTACAAGTCGTAGGAAGCACTACAACTCATAGTGAGAGTCTCGTAGATCCGATCTGCAGAATTTTTAAAGTCGACCCTGTTTGATATAAAAAGGGGTTATTTTGACCCCTAAACCCTCATTTTGTGCCCTAATCTCCGAGTATTTTCCCAATCCCTTTTCTTTTCACTATTCCAATCACTGTCCCGACCATCCACGTCACTTTCCGGCAAGTACAGTAAACTAGGGTTTCGGCTCCTCCTATTTTTCTCCTTGTATCTAGTTGATCTCCATTTTCTCATTTAGTAAGTTTTCTTAATTAAATTTGACATACTCATGGTATGATCTTTGAATATTGTTTAATGAATGTGAATTTTCTGATCATAGTGAGTATTCACATGAGAAGATGATTGTATGAGCATGAGAATTAGGGTTTGGGTCTTTTAAACTCCCTAGCTTGATTTTAAATGGTATGATTTCTCTTGTTAGTGGTTGAAATATTGGCATGATGACCATATGAGTTTAATGAATGATTCTTAGGGTGATCAATTTATAAAATCATGTCAGATTTAAAATTTGGGGATATTGGTATGTGCAAATATACTCATTCATGGTACCCGTGTTTGGAGTTGTGAACTCTCTTAGAATCTCCATTGTAGTGTATTGTTGTTGATGATTATGAGTTGGAGACTAGGTGATCTTAGGTATATTGTGAAAGCAATTAGAGATTGTTGTTTGATTGATGTTGTGCTGTCAAAATACAACATATTTGATGCCTAAAACAAGGGATTTTGTGAGTTCTTAAAGCTACTTTTTATTGTTTTGTGTGTTTTTGTGTTGTTATTGCAAAAAAGACAGGTTGGCATGATTTTGGAAGAAAATTGCAAATTTTTGCTAGACATACGAGTTTACCTACGAGTCGTAGCCCAAGCTATGAGCCGTAGGGTGATCTCGTAGCATAAAATAGAGAGCAAAAATCTGAAAATCTACTAAGTGGAGGTCAGCCCTATGACGCCATCCTGCGAGTCGTAGGTGGACTCATAGCATGGAACAGAGAGCTAAGACTTTGGACCAAAAACTGAAAACCTGGACTACAAGAGGAGTATACGATTCATAGCCCAAGCAACGACTCATACCTGCTCGTACCAGTGGGTCATACTAGTTGAATCCAAAATGCCAAGTACCAGATATGAGACCCCGATTACAACTCGTAGGTGACCTTATGAGTCGTACCTGCGAGATGTACCAGTTGCCAGCTGTCTTTTCTGTGTAATTTTTAGGGTTAATTTTGTATCTACTATAAATACTTTAAGTTAGGGTTTGTTTGGAGGAATCCCAGACTTGAACATTGAGGATTGCCTTTGAATATTCTCTCTAGAATATTTTATGGTTTTAGTGTAGATTTTAATTTTCTCTTGGAAAACCCACTTTTGAGGATTGCAAATCATATATTGTATTCATTCTCAATCTATCAAACTTGTGATTTGCAACTTATGGTGTATCACTCTTCATTGCTTTGGTTAAAATTCTCAACTATGTCTTGCATTTGCATCTTTCTTGATTTTGCCATAGCCATGAGTAGCTAAGAACCTACAGCCTGGGGTTGTAGGAACCATGGGTAGTTGACTTGAGATGACCTAGATTTGTTTCATTTCTATGGTTGGGGTTTTGCATGCATTATCTATTTTGCTTCATTATGATTGTTATTTGGTGGTGGCCAACATCAAATCCTGCCTACTATCGTAATCCAAATCAAGGTAGTGACGAATAGGAAAATGGGAGTAGATGACAGGATTTGATTGATGTGTTCTCAACTAATCAACCAAACCTGACCAATGGGAGGTTGGCTGGGACAATAGGTAACGATTAGTGGGCACACCATGGTTGCCAACCAAGAGTCATAGTGAAATTCGACCTTCACCTTCACAAGAGAGCTGGAAGAACTTAAGTTATCATCCTGCATGCAAATTTTCAATTATAATTATGTTGTCTAGGGTAATCGAGTCGACAAACCATGGGTAATAAAATTCTCAAGTTGTCCTTAAATTTGAGTTTTTCCTCGCATAGTAGTATAGTAATTATTTCACTTTTGTTTTTAAATCATAAACCCCCGCCCCCCATTTAGAGACTTTAGTTATAGATACTCGAAATGATTGATAGTGAATTCTTGTAGTCAAGCCCTGTATTCCCTTTGGATTTGACTCTAACTTCTGGTTAGGTTAGTTGCTGATAACGACCACTTTCTCATTAGACCGTGAACATCATCAACTGAGGGGTTGTGGTTAATTGTGCTGACATGATTCATATTGGGTTTAACTGTGTATTTGTGGTGATATGTTTCTTCAATGTTGTTTATTTTTGTAAATCGATTTGCTTTGACTCTTGTGGGAAGGATACCGGCACCCCAGGTGCCTTCTATTTTCTGCTAAGAGGACCCACTATAAGTCGTAGGTCACCGTATTAGTCGTAGTGGTCCCTCGTAGGAGGCAACAATCACATACGGTTCCTTAAAACTTACCATGCGAGACCAACCTATGACTCATTATGCTGACTACGAATCATAGTGAGGGACTCATCGGACCTACCTTGTTCTAAGTTGCATTTTGTTCCCTATTACAAGCCCAGGATATAACTCATAGGTCAACCTACGAGTCGTACCTGAGCCTCATATTTGGGATCAGAATGTTATTTTTCAGGCACCTTAGCACTACGAGGCTATTGTACGACCCATTGGTCACCCTATGAGTAGTACCTGCAGATCTGCAACTGGTTCAGTGGCATTTTTTCATTGTTTATTTAGTTTTTAGTTCTTGTTTCTTTATGTTTTTCTTTCTTTGCTTGTAATCGGACTGTGTATGAATGTGGTGCCCATCAAGGGTTTGCAATGTACTTTTCAGGTCCCATGGCTCTGAAAAGTATAAAAGAGGCTTTCAAAGCCTTGGGAAGACAATTAGTGGATAAGGCCTTCGAAACTGAACAGTCAGAGGGTTCTGTGGAAGTCCGCAGAGTCTGAATAGAACTTGGGGCAAATGTGCTTTAGAATAGAGGTCATGTTGTACTAACACCGATGAAAGTTACTAGTTCCTCCCAGGATGAAGATGAGCTAATGAAGACGAGTCAGATGATGGCCTCTTACTTTCGGAGTCAGGATCTATTGAGGCATCTCAAAAACTACCTGAGGGAGCTGATTCTCAACCTCCGACAGACCCCACTGCTACTGTCACTTCCACAAACCCTAGAAATACTAGATATTATGTTCTAGGCACGAGGAAATATATGACAACGGGTTGGAACCAAAGGGTCAAGGAAAGCCTGTTCGGCAATTTCATAAAGAGTTGAGACTCAACGACTTTGGATTGAGTAGGGTTCCGGACTTGGAGGCACAGATTAATCATGGGCTCAGATGGCTGTCACAGAAGTTGTGCAAGTATGCCCCATATCTAGTCTGAGAATTTTATGTCGCATACTATACCACCATTTTCCTAGATCTTCCTAGAGGTAAGAAACCTATAGATCAGCCGAGGTTGCGCGAAGTTCTAGTTCGAGGTGAAATTGTTGATATTTTAGAGGTAGGAGGGTCCAGTTCGGACTGAACTACAGAGTGCCTCGTTCCACCGCAGAGTATAATGATAGGATTACAAATATGAGGAAAGTGGTGAGCGAGAAGAATGTGGAGATGAAGACCAAGTTGCTCAAGTGGATAGCCAGCCAGATATGCGAGGAGGGTTTAGAGCCTATGTCGGTCATAAACCATGCTAATTAGACTGTGAAGTCCCACCACTTCTTCCGGGCTAAGTTTTAGTGGTCTATTATCCGTTGGCATATCATGTCTACTTTTATGAATAATGTGATCACCTTAAAGCCAGCTGTACTACTAGCTAGCATGTTTGCTTGCTACAATATTGATTGGGCCCGAGTCATGGCCAAACAGATCCACGAGTCGAAAATTCGTACTTAGACCTCGTTGCCTTTTTCCATCTTGATACACAGATTATATAATGAGGTAGAGGTATGTGTCTTCTTTAATTTGGACCCACATATAAAGGCCCCGCGCACTATGGATCCCAGTCTGATTAAGGCTGATGTGAACTCGGTGGCCCTATAGAGAGCAGCTTCTCCTCCATTACCAGATTCATTCCTTCTAGAGCCATAGACCTAGGAGCAGACCCCAATAACCACCAATGCCACTCCAGCTACCTCAGAGCAGCCTCCAGCTGTTGAGACCGAAGCGATGCCATCCTCCAGTACACCTACACCAGCACCTTCTACTGCACAAGTTGACTCTGCAGACTTTTCTCTTATGTTTGTTTTTGCTTTTCAAGCGTTGGTATGTAGGGTAGCAAAGACAAAGCCTAAATAAGCAGGTTAGCTAGCCATATCAGACTATGGGTCTATCAGACAGTCCAGGACTCGGAGGAAAGGGCCAAGGCATTCACTCATGGGTTGATAGATCAGAGAGTTAGAGCAGTGGATGCCAGAGTAGATGCCTTTGAGGATCAGGTCCAGAAGAGACTCGAGGATGCCCGACCTGCTGACATGATTGCTGTTATAGGAGAGCTGGCCAAGTTCAAGGCCGACTTGCTGAGGATATTAGCAGCCCCGATACCAGTTCCAGAGGTGGCTAATATGCTGTCAAAATACAGAACAATTGATGCCTTAAACAAGGGATTTTGTGAGTTCTTAAAGTGATTTTTTAGTGTTTTGATGCGTTTTGGTGTTAATTTTGCAGAAGAGTTAGGTTGGCATAAATTTGAAGAAAAATTGTAGAATTTGCTGAAGCATAAGTCTTATAAGTCGCCTATGAGTCGTAGCTCACCCTACGAGTTGTAGGGTGATATTGTAGCAAAAATCAAAGACCAAAATTTAGAAATCTACTAAGTAGAGGTCACCCCTACGAGGACATCATACGAGTCGTAAGTCACACTACGAGGTTGACTCATAGCAAGAATTAGAGAGCCAAGATGTTAGACCAAAAACTAAAGACCAAGACTATAAGACCAACATATGAATCGTAGCTCAAGTAACAACTCATACCTATGGGTCGTACTAGTTTAGTCCAAGCTGCCAAGAACCTGATATGAGATGCTGACTACAACTCGTAGGTCGTCCTACAAGTCGTACCTGCATAACTTATCAGCTACCAGCTATCCTTTCTATATAAATTCTAGGGTTGTTTTGTAAATACTATATATAGTTTATGTTAGGTTTCTGGAAGGGAGTTCGACCAATAGACATTCAATACATATATTTTGAAGTCTTTCTGATATCAAAAATAGTTTATTTCTTTTCTCTTGGAAAACCTTTTTTTGGGGATTGCAATCTTGGCTTATACTCATTGTTAATCAATCATGCTTATGGGTTTGCAATTTGTGGTACCTATTTTCTTAATTGGTATTGGTAAAGCTCTCAACTATGTCTATTATTTGCATTCTTGTATGTTTTGTCTTAGCCATGAGTAGCTAAGCACCCACAACTAGGGGTTGTGGGAACCATGGGTAGTTGACCTTGAGATAACTTAGGTTTCTTGCATTTCTATGATTGGGGTTTTGCATCTATTATTTATTTCCCTTCATTAGTTTTGTCATTTGTTGGTGGCCAACACCAAACCCCACCTACTATCATTATCCCGAAAAAGGTAGTGACAAATAGGAAAAGTGAAGTAGATGACAGAATTTGATTGATATGTTCTCATCTAACCAACCAAGCCTAACCAAGGGAAGGTTGACTGGGAAAATAGGTAACGGTTAGTTGGCACTCCATGGTTGCCTACTAAGCGCCATGGTGAAATTCGACCTTCACCTTCACAAGAGGGCTGGAAGAACTTAAGTTACCATCCTGCGTACAAATCACCAATTGTAGTTATGTTATCTAGGGTAATCAAGTTGATGAACCATGGGGAATACAATTCCCAAGTTGTCCCTAAATTGAGTGCCTCCTCGCGTTATAGTTAGTGGTAGATTTATTTTGCTTTGGAAATACAAAAAACCCCCATTAGAGATTGTAGTCACAAATGGTAGAAATGATAGTGGTGAAATATTGTAATCAAGCCCTGTATTCCTTGTGGATTCGATCCCAACCTTGGTTAGGTTAGTTGGTAACAATGACTGCTTTCTTATTGGAGCATGACGATCAGTCAGAAATTATGGCGTCATTGTCGGGAAATACGGCTAGGTTTTGATTTGATTTCACTATTAGTTAGTTCTAGTGTCGAGTTCTAGAGTCTCTTGTATTTATTTTTTCTGTTTGGTTTTGTTAGTTGACTCTAGGAGCAGGTTACTTTGTACTATGACTGAGCAAAAGTTCTACATTGCAAATGACTTGTTGGAAATGTTGTAGAGGCATGCTCTATTTTATAGGTAAGAGGCCAAAGATCCCTAAATCCATCTACATAATTTAACTCAAACGTTGAGGGGGGTCCTTAGGACAAGACATCCTTCTTGGGAATCCATGGCTCTTTAAGTTTCCCCATGACTCTTCAGAGTGAAGCTGCGGAATGGTCGTCAATTCTCCGACTCGATGTTTGCTATAACTGGGGGGAAGTATAGAGAGTCTTCCTTATAAAATTCCATAGAGAATCCAACAAGCACAAGCTACAGAACAATATCTGTAATTTCAAAAGAATGCCAGGAGAACCTTTGATAGTGATCTAGGAAAGATATAAGCAGTGCTTAGCAGCAAATCAGAACCATGGTCTAACTAATGATGAATTGGCGGCTAGCTTCTACCAAGCACTAAACTCTAAATAATAAGGGCAGGCTGACACATTATTTGGAGAAGACTATTGGGAATTCGTAAGACGACCATTTAATGAGATCATTGAGATTATGGACAAGATATCCCTAGTTGCCCAAGTCTACCAACCCTTTCAATGGCAAGCCGGACCTATTACTAGTGCCTTTATGGGAGCCTCCAGTAAATCCAAAAGCGAAAATGTTGCACATTGGATGAGGTACCCCACCAGCATTGTATCGCTAATAAAATGACGTGGATTGAGCATATTTTTGAACAAGTCCTGACCAAGGTGAATAAGCAAGATGACGTTGTCAGAGAGATAAAGTTTGATGTCCTCAAATGTAATTACAAAAGTTGAACAACAAAATATATTGATGCAAAGACTTGGTGATAGGATGGAGCATCATGTTGAGCAGCTAAATGCTGTGCAGCATGAACAAAGGAAGAGTACAAGGAGCAGAGATGGAACTCACAGAGAAGTCTGATTATCCGTGATGGCATAGTCAAGCCACGATGTTAAACAAAGTGCTTCTTGGGAGGCAACCCAAGCATCTTTTATATGTTGATTTATTTTGAGATAATTTATCATAGTTAACTTATCAGTTGGTGCTTCTATATTGTGTTGTGATTGTTGAGGCCTTGAACCAGTTGTATCAATTGGCATTTTGGTGTATTTTGAGTAATAGGTTGAAGGTATAAACCAAGAGCTGAAGAATGGAAAAATTATGCTTGATGCAGCTTCTACAAGCAGTTATACAAGTCGTAGTGAATGTTACGACTGGTCGTCATGCGTCATAGAAGGAAACATTGAGTACCAGAAGCTGACACACACACTACGAGACAAACTTATGATTCGTAGGGTCCCCTACAAGGCATAAGTGGAGTTTGTAGTGCTCAGGTATGAAGTCATAATTTTTCTAAGCGATGGGTCTGCTACGAGATCGGGACCTACTTTATATAATTTGTAGTCGGGGTCTTGTGAGACTAATCTGCAGAAGTTTACAAGGCAAATCATTTTGAATATTAAGAGACCAACGTCTCTTGGCTCTTCATGTCCCTTCATGAAGTGTTCCCTTTCATTTTATAACTCCCCACAGCATTCCCTTTTACTATTTCATTTATCTTTACATCTTTCACCAACTAAAACTTCCCAGCAAATGAATTGTGCACCAAGAACCCTTCCGATTTTGCTTCTTATCATCATACATTCATCCATTCATCTGGTGAGTTCTCATAGTTGAATTCAGTTTTCTATGTGCTTTAGTGGCATATTTTATGGATCATTATGAAGATACGTGGGACTGAAATTGAGGGTTGGGGTTGTTATAATTCTCTCAGGGTAATCTGGTCATGTGTATCCCCTTTAGTATGCATTGATATTTTTACTATTAGAAGTGTTTTACCCAGAAGGGGGAAAATTCATGTTTTGTTTGAGATAATTGATAATGAAGAGTATTTAAGTTGTTGTAGTACCACCTATATTTGTTTGTGAGTAAACTTTGATTCTTTCTAATTTGTTGTTAGTCGTTGTGGAAAAATTGGAGGCACCCTGGGTGCTCTGTGCTTCCTGCTACGAGAATCCACTATGAGTCGTAGGTTACCCTATGAGTCGTAATAGATCTTTGTAGCAAGCATTAGTCACCTGAGATGCCTTAACATTCACCATGCGAGACCTACCTACGACTCATAGTCATGGTCACGAGTCCTAGTGGTGGTGAGGTGGCCTTAATCTGACTCTTGAAATGACTCTAAAAGAAGGTACAAACTCGGCATACGACTCGTAAGTGCACACTATGAGTCGTACCTGTGTCTCATACCTGATTCTAGAATACCTTCCTCTTAGCTACCTTGTCATTATGAGACTATTATACGACTCGTAGGTTGTCCTACGAAGCATACTTATACCTCATATTTGCAACCGTTAACCTGGTTTTGTTTCTTCTTACTTAGGTTAGCTTAATGTTCTTGTTTGATTGTTTCATCTGTCACCTGTTTGATCGAAACAAAACATTATGGGACTCATACTTTGACTTGATTAATAATTTTTCAGAGATAATGCCTTTAAGAAGTCGAAGGGGTGTTGCCTTTATTTATGGTCATTGCTTAAGAGATGAGTCCTCTGAGGATGAGCAACCAATTAAAGAGAAGAATGTGCACCCTGACCCTGAGGCTAACGTAACCTTAACAAAATCAAAATCAACAAAAGGATGGAAGTGGATAGGTCCTCCTAGTATGATGAGGAGGATGAAGAAGAAGAGTCAGATGATGATGACTTCACTTCTGACTCTAGGTCTCTTAAAGTGTCTCAGGATCAGCCAGAAGAAAATACTCCTCCACAACCAGTTGATTCTACGTACACCATCACTTCCACCGACTCGCAAAGCACAAGAAGGTGTGTCCCTGGAATGAAAGGGATCTATGATAAGGGACTGGAACTTAAGAGTCAAGGGAGGCCAGTGCGAAGGTCTAATGAGGAAGTCAAGTTGAAAGACTCAGGGTTACAAGGTGTACCAGATTTAGAAGCTGGTATTGACAGCCATGGATTAGGATGGTTATCACAAGTTCTTGGGAAGTATGCCCCCTACCTGGTCCGAGGATTCTATACATCTTACTATACTAAAATACATGGAAACCTTCCAAGGCTCACGAAGCCCATTGATGCACCATGGTTGAGTGAAGTAATGGTCAGAGGTAAAATTGTCGACATCTCAGCATAGACTATTCAAAGGGTGCAATTTGGACCTAATTATAGAGACCCACACTCCACATCAGAATATGACCATAAGATGGAGATCATGAGGAAAGCAGTCAATCAGAATGATACCGGGTTAAAAATAGAGTTATTGAGGTGGATAGCGGGCTAAATTTGCATGGAAGGTGTTGAACCGATATAGGTTACAGACCATGCCAAGAATATTTTGAAGGCCCATCTCTCATTTAAGGCAACATTTTGGTGGTCTATTATCCGAATGCACATCAGGCCCATATTCACAGATAATATGATTGCATTAGAGAGGGTCGTGTTATTGGCGAGCATCTTGAAAGGATATGAAATTGATTGGGCTCATGTCTTGGCAGATCAAATCCATGAGTTGGCAGTCTAAGCTCATCAAGCATTGCTATTCCCCATTTTGATCCATAAATTATGCAAGGAAGCTGGAGTGATAGTTTCTCTTCACTTGGACCCTTATGTGGAGGCTTTGCGTACGATGGACTCAAGTTTAATCAAGGCTAACGAAAACCTTATAGCCCTATAAAGAGCTACCCTACCTCTTATGCCGGAGCCATTTCCAGTAGAGTCTCAGATTCCAGGGTCACCTATTGCTACTACTGGCACTACTCTGACTACTGCAGAGCCTACACCAGCGGTCGAGATTCAGTCTACACCATCCTCCAGCACCAGCAACAACTACTTTACATATTGAACCTCTTTTCTTTGTTGTTTCTTTTCAATCTTTATTAGATAGGGCGGCTGTAGCCGAGGGCAAGCTACAGGAGTTATCAGCATGGGTCCGGCCATTTATTGATCAGACTGTTTGAGACTCCGAGGAGTAAATGAGAGCATTTATCCGAGATTTAGTTGATGAGAGAGTCCAAGCGATGGATGCCCAAGTCGATGCATTTGAAGCTAGAGTCCATAAGAGGCTTGAGGGATTCAGGCTTGCCGATGTGAGTGAAGTCACTGAGGAGTTGTCCAAGTTCAAGGCCGGATTATTATAGATGTTGGCAGCCCTTATTCCAGTCCCAGAGGTAGCACCGGTAGGAGAGGAGGCATTTGATTAGCTCACCGACTATCCGGACAACCCTGTGAAGAGGTGCCTCGAGCACGTTGACCTATAGCCAACCCCGAAAAAGCCAAGATAGGAGGAGGAGCCCATATCTGAGGAGGTGTTTCAAGAGTCGCTTTTATTGGCAGCTATTCATAGAGAACAAGAACAATACACCCCATCTAGAGAGGGTACTTTCGGCATAGCTGCAGAAGAGAGGTAGCCCCAGGATCCTGCAGATCAGCCCGAGACTGGTTCTTGATGTACCATGATGTTTGAATCATTTTGACCCTAGCTTTACTTTTCTTTATGGATATTTTGTCCTTGTATCAGACAATATTATTTTTTCTGTTATTTTATTGGATTTTTTTGTTAGAGAATGTTCTTATGTTTGGTTTTGGATATTAGTCTCGTTAATTATTACCTTTTAACGTTTATATATCTATGTTGTGTTTTCATTTTTCCCGTCTTATGTTTATGTTCTTACTTCGAGGAAAAAGTATCATCTTTTTGAAGGTTGGTGGAAGTTATGGATTAAGGTGAAGTCTGAGTAGCCTCAAGTCCACAACTTCCTCTATTTTTTGTGGAAGTTAAGGATTAAGATAAAGTCTAAGCAGCCTCAAGTCCATAACTTCCCCTATTTTTGATCCCAAATTTTTCTTGCTGTGCTTCTTTTTTCTTGTAGATGTTTACTTTTTTGTTGAACCGGCAGGTTTAGATAGTGTAGATAATGGGTAAATTCATAGTAATGTTATCTATTGGCGTATATATATATTTTTAGATGTGTTTTTAATGAAAAATTGGGTACCCTCAAAATTTTTGAGGTTGTGATTATTAATGTATTCATACATTTTTGAGTATCTGGAAATGTTTGTTCTGATATTGTGAAGGTAAGCTAAGACAGAAAGCATGACCTGTGAGTCTATACTTGAATATAGATGCAATTGTCATACGTGCTGCGAGCTTATTTTGCTGCATTCATGCATCTTGTATGGACCCAGAACTTGCCTTGTTGCTATAAAGATAGTTTGGTGATGTGGTAGATATGGAAAGGATCTTTGGCCTTTGTTGTTTAAGTGAAACCACTTTTAGCCTAAATGACCCACCAGATGAATGAGTAAATCCCTTGTTCTAAACTTTTGAGCTTATCATTTCCTCATTCTTTCTTGATACCCTACTAGTTTAACCTTATTTGTTGAAATGTCTTGATATTGTCCCTGGTCTATCCTTGAACATGTGAACCTTGATTGAGGTCAAAGGCCTAAGTTAAGGGTGGTTGCAGTTAGTGGCCCTAGTTTGAGGCATAGAATTGTGTACTTCACCTAAGGCTAAAAGCCTAAGTTGAGGGTGACCCTTATTGTGGCAAAGTAATAATAATAAGGTGGTTAGTTGGGAAATCAAGAAATAAATTAAAAAGCACGAATCAGGTGAAGAAAAAGAAAAGAAATATGCCTTGAGTTGAGGCAAAATAGCAAAAATGAGCCTAAAATCGAGGTACAATTGAAAAAGAGAAAGAAAGCACTCGAGAAAAGTTCAAAACAACAGAATAAGGGTGGAGTGATAAAAATGGGTTAGATTATCAAAGCGAAAAGTGTTGGTAAACGTGGTTCAAGGATAGCTTTTAGTCACGACTTGCCAAAAATGCCATACTAAAGCACCCTGAACCTATGTTACAAGCCTATAAGTCCTAAAGTGATCCAATTCCACTTTATTACCAAGCCAAAGTATGAGTATAGAGGCAAGCCTATGGTTTTAGTCAGTATACCTTGAATTTCAATTGTGAGAGTGAGAATGCTTCCTCAATCCCTGAATTCTAAGTGCTTTTGAGTGAGTATGAGAGACTTCTTTCCGGTGAGGAAATTTGCACTACTTGAGTAGCATATAACTATATTTGCGATTGTGGATGTTGATGCTCCTTAGATTGTCACAGCTGGATTGTCAGGTCTCTCATTATGTTCTTGTTTTCTTAATAACTTTGCAATCTTGTTTTAAAAATAGTAGTTGGGTAACTGTATCAAAGGAGTTGTTGTATATGCCATTAATATAGCTGCTATGTATTTCTCTTTATTTGTGTAGCTTAAGTCATCTATTGAGGACAAGCAATAATTTTAAGTTGAGGATGTTGATGTGCTATCAAAATACAACACATTTGGTGCCTTAAACAAGAGATTTTGTGAGTTCTTAAAGCGACTTTTTAGTGTTTTGATGTGTTTTTGTGTTAATTTTGCAGAAAAGTTAGGTTCGCATGATTTTGAAGAAAAGTTACAGATTTTGCTGAAGCATAAGCCTTACGAGATCACCTACGAGTCATAGCTCACCCTACGAGTTGTAGGGTGATATCGAAGTAAAAAGTAGAGACCAAAATTTAGAAATCATCTAAGTAGAGGCCATCCCTATGAGGATATCATATGAGTCGTAAGTCACACTACGACTTGTATAAGTTGACTTATAGCAAGAATCAGAGAGCAAAGATGTTAGACCAAAAACTGAAGACCAAGACTACGAGACCAACATATGAGTCGTAGCTCAAGTAATAACTCATACCTATGGGTCGTACCAGTTTATCCAAGATGGCAAGAACCTGATACGAGATCCCGACTATGACTCGTAGGTCATCCTACAAGTCATACCTTTGTAACTTATCAACTGTTAGCTTTCTTTTCTGTGTGAATTCTAGGGCTATTTTGTAAATACTATATATAGTTTAAGTTAGGTTTTTAGGAGGGAGTTCAACTAGTAGACATTCAATAGATATATTTTGAAGCTTTTATTAGCTTTTAAAAGTAGTTTATTTCTTTTCTATTGGAAAACCCATTTTTTTGGGGATTGCAATCTTGCCTTTTACTCATTGTTAATCAATCAAGCTTGTGGGTTTGCAATTTGTGGTGCCTATTTTCTTTATTGGTATTGGTAAAGCTCTCAACTATGTCTATTATTTATATTCTTGTGTGTTTTGCCTTAGTCATGAGTAGCTAAGAACCCACAACTAGGGGTTGTAGGAACAATGGGTAGTTGACCTTGAGACAACTTAGGTTTTTTGCATTTCTATGATTAGGGTTTTGCATCTATTATTTATTTCCCTTCATTATTATTGTCATTTGGTGGTGGCCAACACCAAACCCCGCCTACTATAATGATATTGACCAAGGTAGTGACAAATAGGAAAAGGAAAATAGATGACATAATTCGATTGATATATTCTCGTCTAATCAACCGAGCCTGACCAAGGGAAGGTTACTAGTAGAATAGGTAATGGTTAGTTGGCACGCCATGGTTGCCGACCAAGCGCCATGGTGAAATTTGACCTTCACCTTCATAAGAGGGCTGGAAGAACCTAAGTGATCGTCCTCACCAATTGTAATTATGTTATCTACGGAAATCAAGTTAACAAACCATGTGGAACACAATTCTCAAGTTGTCCCTAAAATTGAGTGTTTCCTAGCGTTATAGTTAGTGGTAGATTTATTTTACTTTTGAAATACAAGAACCCCCCACTTAGAGATTGTAGTCATAAATGATAGAAATAATTAATGGTGAAATCTTATAATCAAGCCTTGTATTCTAAGTGGATTCGATCCTAACATTGGTTAGGTTAATTGCTAACAACGACCGATTAGAGCGTGAACATCAGTCAGTGGCACCAACAGATGATAATGTATTTGATTTATTCGATGACCGCCCACATGCCCACAAGTAGAGTCCCCTCGAGCGAAATGACCTAGAGGTGAGCCAGAAGAGGCCCAGGACTAATGATGAGGTTGCAGCATTGGATGAGAAGATTACTGATGCTGTGATGCAGGATACGTTAGCTATGGCGGCTATACAAGGAGACTGGGAGCAGCAGATAGCACGAGGAGCTAGGAGCTCAGATACAGCTGCAGTTTAGGCCACCAAGGAAGAGAGTAGACCACAGGAGCCCTAGGGCCCCTAGTACCCCAGGACCAGACAGGTGTCGTTGCTTGAGCACCATGTATTTGATATTTTTGACCCCTTGACCTTATTGATTTTTTTGGGTATTTTGTTCTCTTTATGTTTTTTCTTTAGATAAATTATTTTATTATTGATTTTATAGATGTTTTATTTTGGATATTGGGTTTTCGTGTGACTTGTTGGATGATTGTTTCCCATTTTGAATTTTAAAAGTCTCTCTCTCTCTCTCTCTCTCTCTCTCTCTCTCTCTCTGTGTGTGTGTGTATGTGTGTGTATGTGTGTATATATATATGTTTACTTTGAGATAAAGTATTTTCTTTTGGTGGGGTGTGGAAAGTTATGGATTAGGGTGAAGTCTGAGTAACTTTGAGTCCAAACTTCCTCTATTTTTTATCCCAAGGTTTTCTTGTCATGATTCTTTTCCTTCTGGATGTTTTTAATTCCTGTTGAACCAGTATGTTTAGGTAGTGTAGATAATTTATAGACATGTAGTAGTTACTATCTTTTGCCATATATACAATTTTGAAATGTTTTTTCGATATTTTGAAAATTTGATACTCTTAAACTTTTTGATATTGTTGGTTATTTTTGCAATCATGCATGTGATTATCTGGAAATGTTTGTTCTGATAAAGAGAAGGAAAATTGATACTTGAAGCATGACCTGTGAGTCTGTATTTGATTGTGTATGTGATATCATGTTGTGTAAGCTTATTTTGCTGCATTCATGTATTATATATGGACTCAGAACTTCCCATATTACTCTAATATTGTACTAGTAATGTGGTTGATTGGGAAAGGATCTTAGACTATTGTTCTTTTAGTGAAGTCCATTTTTGCCTAAATGACCTACCACAAGTGATAATTTATCCCTTGTTCCAAATGTTTACATTTTTCATGTGCATGTTCTTTCTTGACACCTAGCTAGCCTAGCCTTATTCTGTGAAATACCTTGATATTGATCCTAGCCTATTCTTGAACATGTGAACCTTGATTGAGGCAAAAAGCCTAAGTTGAGGGTTGCTACCAAAAGTAGCCCTGGTTTAGGTGAATGGATATTATGTACTGCACCTCATGCTAAAAGCCTAAGTTGAGGGTGGCCTTTGTTATGACAAAGTAATGAAAATAGGGTGGTTATTTGAGAAAGAAAGAAAGAAAAGAAAAGTCATATGCCGGGTGAGAAAAATAAATGAAAAGTTGCCTTGGATTGAAGAGAATAGCAATATTAGTTCAAAAATAAGGCACAGCTGAAAAAGAGAAAGAAAGCACCTGGGAAAAGCTTGAAAAGGAAAAATAAGGGTGGATAAAATGATAATGGTGGAGTTATGGAGGTAAGAGTGTTGCAAAACAGGGTTTGAGGATAGCTTTTAGTCACTATTTCCTAAAATCTCATACCAAAGCCCAATGAGCCTTTACAAGCCCATCAAGTCCTAAAGTGAACCAAAACCACTTTTTTATCAGTCCAAAGTTGAGTATAGAGGCAACCATATGGTGTTAGTCATTATGTATAAATTTCATTAGTGAGAGTGAGAATGCTTGCACAATCCTTGCATTTTGAGTGAAAGATGGACTTCTTTTATGTAAAGGCATTTGCACTGCATTATTGGCATATGACTAGTCCAGTGATTGTGGATTATTGATACTCCTTCTCTTGTCACAGTTGGATTGCCGAATACATCTTTGTGTCTTGGTATGCTTAGTAGCTCTGCGATCAGGTTTTAGAAATAAGAGTTGGGTACCTGAAGTGAAGTCCAATGATGAATATGCTATTAGAGTAGTTGTTATGTGTTTCTCATTGTCTACTTAGATTGAGTCATCGATCGAGGACAAACAATAGTTCTAAGTTGAGGGTGTTGATGTGCTATCAAAATACAACACATTTGGTGCCTAAAATAAGGGATATTGCAAGTTTGTAATGCGACTTTTTATGATTTTATATGCTTTTATGTTGTAATTGCAGAAAAGATAGGTTGGCATGATTTTGGGAGAAAATTGCAGATTTAGCTGAAGTGCGGGACATACGAGCCATCCTACGAATCGTAGCCCAAGTTATGAATCATAAGGTGCTCACATAGCAAGAAATAGTGAGCAAAATCAGGAATCAACTAAGTGGAGTTCAGCCCTACGAGTCCACTCTACGAGTTGTAGGCCTCATTACGACTTGTATGGGTGGGATCGTAGCAAGGAACAGTGAGCTGAATGTTTGAACTAAGAACAAAAGGCCTAGACTACGAGAGGAGCATACGAGTCCTAGTCCAAGCAACGACTCGTAATAGTGTGTCATAACAGTCAAGTCCAAAATGTCAAATGATGACTATGAGACCCCTATTACGGCTCATACGTCACCCTATGAGTCGTACTTATGCGATGTATCTTCTTGCAGCTGTCTTCTATTTAATATTTAGGGTGCAATTGTAAATAGTGTAAATACTTAATGATAGAGTTTTGAAAATGGACTTTTTGCAGATCTGAGACTTGAATATTCTTGGGAGATTTACTTTGAATATTCTATCTAGAATATTTTAAGGCTTTAGTGTAGATTTTAATTTTTAATTGGAAGACCTATTTTGAGGGTTTGGAAAATCACATTGTATTCATCTTCTATTCATCAAAGCTTGTGGTTTCCAACTTGAAGGTGTTTTTATTCTTCATTGTTTTGGGTAAACTCTCAACTATGTCTTTTACATTTATTGTTGTTGATTTTGCCTTAGCCATGAGTAGCTAAGTACCCACAACTTGGGTTTGTGTAACCGTTAGTAGTTGACTTTAAATAACCTAGACTTTGTGCATTTCTTTGATTAGGATTTTGCATATATTGTTTATTTACCTTCGCACAAAACCCTGCCTACTATGATGATCCCGATCAAGGTAGTGACAAATAGAAAAGGGAAAGTAAATGACAGGATTCAATTGATGTGTTCTCATCTAATCAACCAAACCTGACCAAGAGGAGGTTTACTGGGACAATGGGTAATGGTTAGATGGCACACCATAGTTGCCGACCAAGCGTTATGGTGAAATTCGACCTTCGCCTTCATAAAAGGGCTGGAAGAACCTAAGTTACCATCCAGCATGTGAATTCTCAATTAGGGTTATGTTGTCTAGGGTACTTGAGTCAATGAATCATGGGGAACATAATTCCTATGTTGTCCCTCAATTTGATTGTCTTCCCACATAATTTGTGTAGTGTGTATTTTTAGTTTTCTTCTTGAATCACAAACCTCCCCCCCCCCCCAATCTTAGAGACTTTAGTAATTAATGTTTGAAATGATTGATAGTGAATTTATATAGTCAAGCCTCGTATTCCCTGTGGATTC
>JAABOM020000103.1:5108765-5119272 GCA_011800125.2 Solanum clarkiae
CAAGGAATTGTTAATAATCCTTCCCAAACAAGTCCTGTTGCATCACCCCTTTCTTTCATGTGGTTCTTCATCATAGGTATTTTTGAATTATGCTTCATCTTGGTATTTTAGAATTTAGGTATTTGTTTCAAATTTAGTTGCTATCTAGGTTTTTTTTTTGTTCTTTTCCTTTATGTTAACACTAAAACAAAAGATAGAAGATAAGAAGAGTAAGAAGGAACCAGAGAATTGCTAAAAGCTTTTTCTTGAATAGAAAATATATTACTGAATTACAAGAGAAAAAACAAAGCGTATACTTACTCTGTATTGATAGACTCATACTTCTAATATAACTCCTACTAATAGTAGTTTAGTCTACTAAACAAACTCCTGAATTTACTCCTAACCCTCCAGGCCACTTTCTGAGACACTTAGTGCAAGCTCACGATCAACGACTCCCAGAGCATCTCGAAAGTGTTGAAACTTAGACTTCTCCAAAGCTTTAGTGAATATATCAGCAACTTGAGCGTTGGTGCGAACACTTGTCAATTTAATCTCTTCACTTAAGACTTTCTCACGAACAAAGTGATGACGTCATTACTAAAACTTATTGAGATACGTCATCACTTTGTTCGTGAGAAAGTCTTAAGTGAAGAGACTGAACTGACAAGTGTTCGCACCAACGCTCAAGTTGCTGATATATTTACTAAAGCTTTGGAGAAGTCTAAGTTTCAACACTTTCGAGATGCTCTGGGAGTCGTTGATCATGAGCTTGCACTAAGGGGGAGAGTAACAAATTAGTGCAATCACTGTCTTTTGGAGAAGTAAGTAATTTATCTGAGTCTTAGCTACCGTACTACGGAAGGTAATCAAATGGTTTTCCTCTTCGGGAAACATGAGTTAGTAATAACTAACTCAAAGGCTTTGGAAAAATCTAAGAGAGATGTCTCACCTCCATTTCTCTTCCCAAAAGCAAAGTCTCCACGAACATCTTCATACCCGCTAGTGGTAGCCTCGATATGCCCATTAAAGTCACCTCCAATTAAGATTTTTCCTGTCTCCAATATGATTTGCACAACCTCATCCAGATCTTCCCAAAAGAGCCTTTTGACTTCCTCATCTAGGCCTACTTGGAGTGCATAAGCACTAACAATGGTCACTACATGCCTACCAACCAGGAGTTTTGATAAATATCATCCTATCATTAACCCTCCTAACCTCAACCACATTATCTCTAAGGTCTTCATCTTCTAGGATTCCTACCCCATTTCCATCCTAGAACCCCCCGAGTACCATAGCTTAAACCCATCCACGTCCCGAGCTTTGGTACCTACCCATCTGGCCTCCTGAATACATGCTATATTAATATGTCTCCTCTTAAGACATTTTACTGTCTCTATGGATTTCCTTGTAAGTGATCCTATATTCCACGATACTATCCTTAACTTCAAAAGTCGGTGCTCTCACCACCCCTACCTCTACACATGCTATATCAATATGTCTCCTCTTAAGACATTTTACTATCTCTATGGATTTTCCTATAAGTGATCCTATATTCCACGATGTTATCCTTAACTTCAACAAGCTGGTGACCCTCTCACCACCCTACCCCTAACCCCCGACCCCAATCCCAACCCCAACCGACGACATGACCCTAGTCTACCATTAGATCGTGATGCCACTAAACTTAAGAAGTAAAGGAATACTAAACTACCAAGCTAAGGAAGATACAATCTAGGAAAAACTAAGCAACCCAACAAACAAGTAATCACTCTATAAGGTGTACTACTAATCACACTATGAAAACCCAGTAAAAGGAATAATATTCAATAATCAACAATAATCCCACTATGCTACAACAATATGTAAGAATATGTAAGTTCGAATGTTCAAGTGTTGCTCAATCAAGTGTTGCTTGCGAATTTCTCTTAACCAATACAACTCCCATCACCTTTAGTTTGGAGATGTACAACGAAAACAATGTAATTGTCACACTTATCTTAAACTTGACAATGTTTAATAGTTTTATTTTTGTTTGTTTTGCATTTGGAAGAGTTCTATAAGGAATCATTTAATAGTATAATTTTTGTAATTGAGTTTTGCACCATTTATTATAATTAAGGAATACTAGAAAATTTCCATTTATAGTTACATGTATATAGAGTTGTTAAAATCAATTTGTTATTTCTTTTTCCGTTTATGTGACTCTATTTTGTTTATTGATCCATTCGAGAAAAGAATTCCACGGACAATTTTAGATTTAAAAGCAATTAAATAAATAAAAATGATTCAACTTCATAACACTTATTTACTATATCAAATTAGGTTTTGAGTTATATGCATTAATTAATAATGCAAAGTTACTTATATTATTAGTGCAATTTAATCTGTAATAGTAAATTAGTCTTTGTGAATTATTAGTTAACATTTATCATAAAAAAATATTATAAAATTCTTATTACACGAGCAATTGGTATTGTCCACTATATCACATAATTCATGAATCAAGTATTTCATGCAGTTGCTCGACTCACGTTCTCATAGAGGCAATGATTAATTAAATCATATGCTAAATCACGATAATTGAACACAGTTACTAGAACACGAAAGGATTCAATGCCAGATATATCAATCGTATCACAATTAATTCTACTAGTTTAAAAAAAATTATATATAATTCGTACTTGCTACAATAAATATAATATTCATGTAAATAAAATTAAATAAATATTAGTATAAATTTGATGCAATAACAAGGATGAGAAAACCAATTCAATTATTTATTTATCTCTACTATATTAAAAGTGTGAAGACCCTTGGAAATGTTGTTTGAACTTTTTACCCTTCATTAAAAGACTCCATTTTAGATAAAATCGTCTTTTCACTATTTTTTAAAAATACTATTTAACTGTATATATAATATTGACTTTTAAAATACATGAAAAGAAATTATAAAAAAAAAAGAACTTCTAGCAAAACCCTGAGGGGTAGCTCAGATGGTAAAGGCCTGAGGACAAAGTCCTTCAGATCGCCAATTTGAGACCCAGCAAGGCCACTGGAGGCATTACAAACCGGCCCCGTCTCCAGGGTCCTATGGAAATACTCCTAAATCTTCCTTATTTGATAGACTTCTACTTCTTCCTTATTTGAATCAAGAAAATACCATGCAGTCGCTAAGAAAAATACTAATTTATCATGGGTTCTAATTAGTGATAGAATCTCTATATATAGGACCTTTGTAAATAAATATTTATCAAAACTATTGTATTGAATTATTTATTTTCGTATAAGTTCATAATTAAATTAAATTTTTCTCGCTTTGATAACGTGCAAAGCGCGTACAACAAGGCCAGTAATATAGATATGTTAATAGTTTATGAATACATAAAGTAATAATTTAGAGTTGGATAGTTAGAAGTTAAATAATTAATTGATTAAAATTCAATGTGAAAAAAGACTCCTAAATATAAAAGGAGTAGTTTGATATCTCCAACGTAATTTTATTGAATATTTTTTCTTTTTAATCTTGTTCTACTACATACTTCTATTAACAAAATATTTGATAATTAAAATTTTAATTCATTTTGAAGTTTTAAATATTAGAATAATGAGTACTAAAATAGTATTCGAATCGAATCTTTAAGGAATTTGGTGCTCTCAAAACCCTAACACTGTTGTCACAACTTATCAGCTTTTGAAATTATGTTCATCGCCACACCGACCGTTGGCCAACCTCCTACTGGGTTATTAAGCTATCTCTCCATCTGTGTCATATGCTAGTGTTCTTAAACCACCTTCAGCGACGGTGAAGACCATTTCTTTAAAGCCCATTACCTACTTACATGGTAAGTCTAATGTTCTATGGAAGAGAATGAGATTGATTAGATGATCGTCAATGAGAATCTCCAGTACGCAGTGATTGGAAATTCTTATACGAATGGCCGAAAATTCAGGATCTGCAAAAGCTTATCCCTAAACAATGAGAGTTGATAGGAGATTGCAAAATTTGCCTACTAAGTAATGGATATATCTTGATTTGGGCTACATTGCATGAAGATTATATATGTATATCTACTTTCAAAACCTGCTTTTTATATTTCTCAATGTAACAATATGTATCCTATGAGAACGTTGAAGTAGGACTCTATGCTTAATCTAGAAGAGAAGACTTTGACAATCATTGCTTAGATCTCTTTCTGTCTCTCCCCCAAATTATTTTTGGTGAAGAAGCGGTTTTTTCCTTGGCTGCTGCAGTAGGTAAAACCAAAGTCTACCAACTTGTGCTAGAGTGAAAGTGTATGTTGATTTACATGGTGAGTTTACAAAACGCATCAAAATTGGAATAAGAGCAGGTAGTGGGAAGATCTTGGAGAAGTGGATTCAAATAAAGTATGTCTATGCTCCCAAATATTGCAAAACATGCATGATTGGACTAGGGTCATGATGAAGAGCAATGTTTTGTTAAGCACTATGATCTTTTTTTTAAAAAAAAAAAGAGAGATCAACCAACCTACACAAAATAAGAAGGATAAGGGAAAGGAGACTGATGGCAAAATCTAGGGGTAATGACACTAACACAGGAAATAAGAATGAAGGGGGTTTCATAGAACAAAAGAAATGTAATGGTGGATAGAAGTGATAGCCTGAAAAGAAAAATGGATCCAAATCCAAAATAAATTTGAGTCATTGGTAGTTGATGAAGGGGATGAGGTTTAGCTTCAAGGATCAAATTTAAGATGATAATAATAGTAGCAGACAATCTACAAAGGATTGGGTTTAGGAGACTGTGAAACAAATTATAAGTCTCCTAAAAAAAACACCACAACTATAGTTAAGGAGCACGTGGCAGCTGACAAAAGCATGGAAATTGTAGGAGAAATACGGAATTTCTTGTTTATAGCTATAAATTATGAATATGTTCTCCTTATGGATCATATTTTCTTGATGTTGTAATACTCACTGAGCTGTAAAAATATGTTGAATATGCTTGTATATGTATATATTATATATATTATGAGAGTTCGATTTTCTTGCGTGCAGGTTTGTAGTTTTAGAGGTATATGGATTGGATGGAAGGAGTATTTAAATTCTTCATTGTTTACTTAGGTCTTGAATTCATTTGTTGGGTATCATGTCGTTGGGTACTCACCCCTTACTGCTGCACTTGTGTAAGTATTGAGCTTGGTACCTCTTGGTCTTTCATTTCTTATTGGTCTGAGTTCTGAAACAGTCTGAAAAGTAGCAACTAGTTCTTTCTTGTGGACCTTCAGACTTCTATTGTGTATGCATTATGTTAAAGCTTTTCTTTTTAGCTTGTATTAACATTTTAGTTTCTGCATTTCTTTATTATTTCCTGTTTAGGGTGACTTGCCTCGGTGAGTTAAAGACAAGTGTCATCACACCTGTTTTTAGAGCGTGAAAATATTATAGTAGTGATGCTATTAAAAGTATCAAAAGCAAATTCTTTTTATTCCACTTCTCGCCCACCCATCCAAAGGAAACTAAAAATAAAATGAAATGTATAGCAATTCATAAAGTACTTTTAAAATGTAAGTCAAACAAATTCTCATAGTCACCAACTATATATACTATCTTATGATGGTGTTTGTAACAAATTAGTGCAATCATTGTCTTATTTATTTTACTGCATTTACCAAGTCAAATAAGTGCCTCAGAAAGTAGCCTGAGGGTTAGGAGTTTTAGGAATTAGGATTTGTTTCGTAGAATAAACTACAATTAGTAGGAGTTATATTAGAAGTATGAGTCTATCAATGCAGAGTAAGTACACGCTCTATTTTTTCTCTTGTAAATCAGTAATATATTTTCTATTCAAGAAAAAGCTTTTAGCAGTTCTCTAGTTCCTTCTTACTCTTCTTATCTTCTATCTTTTGTTTTATCGTATCAGAGAAAGGTTGAAAGAGGAACCTTTTTCCTTTTCAATCTTGTTGTCTATCAGTTTACCCTGTTGGATAAGTCTGAAAGTGTGAAGGGAAAGCTTTTGTCGTTTGTAGCAATGGAAGCCTCGAACGGGGGGAATGCTCAATATAGAATAGAAAAACTTGTAGGCGCTAACTACAAGTATTGGAGAATGTGTATGGAAGCATTCCTTCAAGGTCAGGATATGTAGGATTTAATTGTTGGAACTAATTCATTAATCCCAGATAATACTCCTGAGAATGCCGAATCATGAAGGAAATGGAAGATCAAGTGCGGAAAGGAACTCTTTACTTTGAGAAATTCTATCAACAAGGAGTTTATTGATCATGGTCGTGATGTTAACTCTCCAAAAGAATTTTAGGATACACTCGAAAGGCTGTTTACCAAGAAAAATACAAGAAGGCTGCAAATATTGGAGAATGAGTTGGCAATATTACAATAAGTAGGTATGTCCATCTCAGATTACTTTTTAAGAGTTAAAAGTATATGTGCTGAAATTTCAAAGATTGATCCAGAAGAGAAGATTAGTGAGTCACACCTCCGAGGCTATCTTATTTGTGGATTGGAAAAGGAGTATGGTCCTTTTGTCACTTCTAATCAAGGATTGCAGCAACAACCATCTATTGAAGAATTGGAGAACATGCTTTCTAATCAAAAAGTTTTAGCTAAACAAGTAGCTAAGAATCTTGAATCCAATGATGTTATATTTTCAAAAGGAAAGCTGAACACAAGAATCCATCAACTTGGAACAAAAATAAAGAAGAAGCAACAAGCACAGAGAAAGGGAGAAATCCACACTACAACAAAAAAAGCTACAGATATGGAAAAATTGGGCACATCAAGAAAAGTTATCAGGTAAAACTTTCCAAAGTCAATGTTACATGCACCAATGAAGGAGAAGAGCAAATGAAATGGGAGCAATGTTTCAACGTCCAAGCTGTTGAACAAAAGTCAGTACAAGATTTTGTCAATTATGTCAACAACAATAAGATTGAAGAATGGATTGTTGACTTAGGGTGCTCTCATCACATAACAGAAGATGATTCTCTATTTTCAGAGATGCGAGAACATCGTGGAGATCGAGCCATTATCACAACAGATAACTCGACATATCTAGTAGCAAAAGAAAGTGTTGTGACAATTGAGGTGGCAGGTGATAAATCCAAAAGAATCAAGTTGTAGGATATTTATCATGTTCCAGGTTTGATGAAAAATCTAGTCTCAGTTCCTCAAATTACTGATTTTGAAAAATATATATTGTTTGGTCCTAATGATGTGAAAGTTCTTGAAAATGTAAAAGACATATTTGTTGATGTTATTTTTATCGGTTAAAGGAAAGGTTCTTTGTTTGTTATGTCATCAAGTGAAGCTTATGTGAAGAAAACAAGCCAAACTGATAATGCTGGGATTTGGCATACTCGGTTGGGTTATGTAGGCTACCAAATGTTGCAGTAGATTTCTTCTAAAAAGTTAGTAGACGGCTTGCCAGCTTTGAAGAATGTACGTGAAGATGTGAGTCGTCAAGGTTGCCAATATGGCAAATCTCATTGTCTTCCTTTCAAAAGATCATCAAATCGGAGAACCACGTTATTTAAATTGGTTCATAATGACTTGATGAGACCAACTAGAACACCAAGTTATAGAGGGCATCGCTATTTTATGGTGTTGCTGGATGATCACTCAAAGTTCACTTGGGTGAAATTTTTGAAAGAAAAGAGTGAAGCATTATCCAAGTTTGTGGAGTTCAAAGATGCTATTGCAAATGAGTTTTGGAAGCAAATAAAATGTCTCTGCAGTGATAATGGTGGAGAATATATGTCAGATGACTTCTTCTAGTACTGCCATGAAAATGAAATTCTTCGCCAAATGACTTATCCAGATACTCCTCAGCAGAATGGAGTTGCGGAAAGGAAGCTTGCTTATCTTATTTCAGTTTGTCTTTCATGATTGCATGACAAGAATCTTCCTCTAGAGCTTTTGGAAGAAGCTATTCAATGTGAATGCCATGTGACAAACAGGTTGCCTCCTTGGCCAGGTACACAGAAATCTCCTTTTGAAATTTTATATAGTTAGAAGCCAAATGTGAACTAGTTTCGACTTTTTGGTTCTATCTGTTATGTTCATATTCCCAAAATAAGTAGAACTAAACTTGATCTGAAAGCAAGAAAATGTGTATTTGTTGGCTATGACTCTTACAGGAAGGGCCGGAGATGCATGGATCCAATGATGAAGAGGTTTACCATTTCTAGAGACGTGGTATTTGATGAAGTGTCATCTTTGTTCCCTGCTCAAGAAGTTGCTGCTTTGGGGTGATAATCAGGTTGACTTGGAACATTTATTTCCTAAAGTGTGACATCACCTAGTAGAGAAGAGGCATCTCCAAATTAGAACATTTTAGAAGTCGGATCTCCAAATCAGAACATTTCAGAAGTTGGATCTCCAAGTCAAAACACATCAATGGAAGGAGATGGTGAACAACATGCAGTGAGAAGGTCAACAAGAGAGAAAAAGCAGCCAGACTCCCTCAAAGATTATGAGGTCAAACGTAAAAATTATTCTGTGAACTCATGTTTCTTTACAGGCACATATACTGAAGAACCATTGAGCTATGAAGAAGCAAAGGGCTGTCCACATTGGGAAAGAGCAATGCAAGAAAAGATTGAAGCTTTAGACAAGAATGAAACTTGGGAATTGGTACCCAAACCAGAAAAATCCAATCTCGTCACTTGCAAATGGGTATTTCACTTGAAGAAAAAGTCAGATGGTAGCATAGATAGATTTAAAGCTCATCTAGTTGCTCATGGATTTTCTCAAAACTATGGACTGGATTATGAGGAGACGTTTAGTCTAGTGGCGTAGATGGTGACATTAAGATCACTTATTTCTCTAGTTGCTTTTAAAGGTTGGAAGTTGTGGCAGCTTGATGTAAAGAATGCATTTCTTTATGGAAAGTTGGATCGTGAAGTATTTATGGAGCAACCTCATGGCTTTGTCTCTAAGCAATTTCCAAATAATATTTGTCTTTTGAAGAAAGCTTTACATGGCCTCAAGCAAGCACCACAAGCTTGGTATGGTAAAGTTTCTCAATACCTAATTTTTGTGGTTTTAGAGTTTTCGATTCAGATTCTAGTTTATTTATAAAACTAGAATCAAAGGCATGTCTCCTTATATTATTATACGTTGATGATATGATAATAACTGGAGAGAATGAATCAGAAATTTCTAATTTGAGGAACGAACTGTCTGTTTGTTTTGAGATGAAAAATTGGGGCAGATTGGATGTTTTCTTGGTTTGGAAGTGGAAAAATTAGTTCAAGGCTATTTTGTATCTCAAGAAGGTTAGGCAAAGAATCTATTACAGTGTTTTGGCATGGGGGAATCGAAATAAAAGGCTACTCTAATGGAGCCAAAGCTCAAGTTGAAGAAGGATGAAGGCAAGTCTTTAAAGGATGCGATAAAGTTCCGGCAACTAGTTGGAAGTTTGATCTATTTGACTATTACAAGGCCAGAAATATCGTACTCTATTGGTGTTATTTCTCAATTTATGCACAATCCAACAACTTCTCATTTAGATGCCGCGAAAAGGATTTTGCACTATGTGAAGGGATCTCTTTGTCATGGACTTTGGTACAAGAGGTGTGTAAATTTTTTATTGAGTGGATTTACTAATGCAAATTGGGCAGGTGATACAAATGATCATCGCGTGACTTCTGTTACTGTTTTAGTACTGGAATAGCAGTGGTTTCTTGGTGCCGCAAAAAGCAAGATGTAGTTGCTTTGTCTAGTACTGAAGCTGAATACATTGCAGCAACCATGGCTGCACAATAATGTATTTTGTTGAAAAGGCTGATCAAAGACATGTCCCATAAAGTAGACTATGATGTGCAAATCAAGTGAGTCAATGAAAGTGCCATCAAACTTGCATCAAATCCAGTTTTTCATGCTCAAACAAAGCATATTGAGATACGTCATCACTTTGTTTGTGAGAAAGTCTTAAGTGAAGATATTAAACTGACAAGTATTCGCACCAACGCTCAAGTTGCTGATATATTCACTAAAGGTTTGGAGAAGTCTAAGTTTCAACACTTTCGAGATGCTCTGGGAGTCGTTGATCGTGAGCTTGTTCTAAGGGGGAGAGTAACAAATTAGTGCAATCACTGTCTTATTTATTTTACTGTATTTACCAGGTCAAATAAGTGTCTCAAAAAGTGGCTTGAAGGGTTAGGAGTAAATTTAAGAGCTTGTTTAGTAGAATAAACTACTATTAGTAGGAGTTATATTTGAAGTATGAGTTTGCCAATACAGAGTAAGTACACGCTTTATTTTTCTCTTGTAATTCAATAACATATTTTCTATTCAAGAAAAAGCTTTTAGCAGTTCTCTGGTTCCTTCTTACTCTTCTTATCTTCTATCTTTTGTTTTAGTGTTAACATAAAGGAAAAGAACCAAAAAAAAAAAAAAAAGCTAGATAGCAACTAAATTTGAAACAAATACCTAAATTCTAAAATACCAAAATGAAGCATAATTCAAAAATGCCTATGATGAAGAACCACATGAAAGAAAGGGGTGATGCAACAGGACTTGTTTGGGA